>JAMKCH010021917.1:0-35651 GCA_023653785.1 Ophioderma brevispina | reverse complement strand
AACTCTGTATAACACCACTTGCTCTCAGAGAGTGGTTAGAAAGAAAACCTGGGCAGACCTTGAAATAAGAAAAACAGCACAATTTTGCAGCTTGTGCAATCTGGTACTGCTCTGAAGGTTTAAGGGACTTGGTGGCAAATTAAAAGTAAGTAAAAGTTGTTTTGAAGACAGGCCATGAAACTAATTAAAAAAGCATTTCATTTCCTTTGCTCTAAGGTTTGGAAGAGACTCTCACGACTCCAGCAGCGTATTGTCACTCATGATGGGTGATAATGTGCACATTGTGTGGTGTCTATATCTTTCCTAACTTAACTCCATGGAGAACCGTCCTCCAGTCACAAGCCGACAGAGCTTCACTCAACGATTCACAAATAGAAGACAATGCGCAATAGGCCCCTCAAGGCTCAAACGTAGATGACCCGGCTGATGCAGAATTCAAACTAAAGCCAAGAACATTTGGAGAATCTCAAAGTATGGGCAGTGTTGTAAAGGAATTAGAACCACTGTTAATGATTTTCTGTAAAACAAATATTTCCTGATTTTAGGTGATATTTTTTTTGCAACGCTGTCTTGGAATTGTAAATTTTGTGTGTGAAGTGACCCAGCTTGAAACAACATTTTATTGTATATTACCAAAAAATGACTGTACAGTCATTTGTTTTGGAAGTGTCTAATCACAAAAAAAAAAAAGTTTTTGGTCGCCTGCTTTTTTAGCAGGAAACAACATACAATCAGGGATGGCTTTCCATCTGTATGGGATATAGCTGTGGGCAGTGGGCTGACCTGTGCCATAAAAAAAAAGTTAACAAATGCTTCATGTTCTCACATACGCATTGCACTGATAACTTCATACTTGATAAGAAACCATGGCTCAAGGATCATAACTGGTGGTAAACAAAGTGACATCTGATGACCCTATGTGAACTTGACACCCATTTTGTGAAAATCGAGACAACTACATGTCTTCTTTGGCACATAAGAAGCTATGGTCACCAAAGTTACCAAAAATAACCACTGGCATGACTTAATGTGGGATGTACACAGATTGACCCTGATGATGACCCAATGTTGACCTTTGAACCCAATTCATTAAAATCAAAACACCACAGTCCCTCAACAAACAACACTCAAACAACACAAACTACCACTCCCGGTTGACAACCGCGATAACAGGTGACACAAGCGTTCCGGGGAATGATGTTTTTTTGTAACGTCACAGTTGGTATTAATAATATCCTCTTTTGGATTGGGTTTTAGAGGTACCATAATTCCTATCTTTGTTATTGTTTACTGTTTCATCTGACTATAGTTAAGGGTATGACCCGATTTATCTGAAGTGTTCATCTTGATTGGATGATTTTGATCTAAAACCCCCCCCCCCCAAGTTGTGCACCAATGACCAATTGCTAAGATGCACCTTCGACTTTGAATAATATACAACTGTTTGATCTGAAACATACATCTAATTTGCTCTGTAAAGCATGTTCATAAATATGACTATTAACTTAATAAACTGTGCTTTATTCCACAAGGGTTGCCGATTCATAAGTGTGTCAGATGGGTCAGTTACGGAAACTCTCCCGATAACGAATCCTCCCTGCTTGGAATGTTACATGCAGAAACCCGTGCACCACCACTACAGTTGCTTAGAAAATCTTTCGATGCCTAAAACCCAGCAAATTTAATATGAATTATGGGAGTTATTATTATAGTCTGCATTACTATTGTCAGTATTTTAGAAAACTGTACATTCTGGTTTTAATTTTTAATCTTCCCAACACAGAAAAGACCAACACAAAAGAGACCACACAGTCGTCAAGCAAGATTCCCAAGATGCAGATAACAAGGAAGTACCCGAGACAAAGATTTCACAAGTCCACCCACATCTGAGAATAGGCCAGGGAACGAGAGGAGGAAGAGATGAGGGAACATGAGCTTGTTGGAGGCGTGGACACCGAGGAGAAGAAGCTGAAGGCAGAACCGGTGAATCAAGATGCTTGATCAGGACTGGGGACAGGAGTTGTTGCAGCAGCAGGAGCTCTGAGGGTGAGACATGTGGTGACCATGTGAAAATGGAAATAGCATGTGACTTTCATTGTGATGTTAATGTTTGGGTAGATAGCTAGCATGTGGTGTGCAGTATTTAATCTAAAATGCAAAGAGAGAAGTTGCTTGAAAAGACTACAGAATGGTGTGCTTTGTTGGTAATTTTGGAACTAAACTGATTTAATGTAGTCGGTGTGACCAGACTCATACAGAATACTACTTCCCTTTAAAATCCGATGTTGGATGTACAAATTGCATGTGTCTTGGCACAAATGCAGAACCTCCCAAAATACACACACATATATCATTACCCGGTCCCTAACCGTGACGTCAGCGATAGCCGACGTCACCCATACCCACAATTCCACAAGATTCGGTAGTGTCTATAGCTAAGCTCCCGTTATTTGTTTGAATTTTTACAGATTTTAACCACTAGGTGGTTTCAGAACTCAGTGTTTTTCTATCTTATGATGTTCAAACGTCCTAGGTTCGTTTTTACATCTTTTTAGGTAGGGCAGAAACGTTATTTTGGCAAGTTTATCGGCGTTTCTGTTACAGGTTTTCGACTGTCGAATTTTGACCTGTGTGATTCTGGATCCCATTAGGTGGGTAGGTGATCGCTCGTGCGGAGAGGTCAGCGGACTTACTTGTGGTTGATCACCTTCTCTGCACACAATTATCTTGTTCACTGACGTGTTTAATCATGTATTGTGTTCTTTGAATGTATTCAGACAGGGGATTTCAATGTACTTATAGACTAATCTTCATTGACTGCGTTATTGATTCTGTCTTTATTCTATTGTTATCCTCGCTTTTGAGTGCGTTCAATCTAACTTGCTAGGGTAGTCGCTGCTTGGGTGTATCCTCCTGACATACCATTTGGGTTCTCGTATACCAGGTATTTACCCATCCGGTAGTTGGGCTGGCTTAACTATGTCCCACCCGTGTACCTCGTGTCCGTCCTTAGTTCCTGCTTGGGACCCGCATCCTCGCTGCTACGATCACCGTTCTTGTTCTAGAGCGAATCAGTGCGTCTCGATGTGTATTGGTCTGGCCGAAACACATTTTGATGCACTGGAGCGGGTTGCTTCGCGGGAATTACGGCCTCATAGGTCTAGTGCTTCTACTCGTTCTTCTGCTACTGCTAGCTCAGGGCAGGCAGTTCAGGCGATAAACTCGGGGGCTCTGGTCCCGGCTTCTTCCTCACAGGCGTCTCAGGGGCGCTGTATGGGGGAAGTTGTCGAAGGCGTTCCCCCGGCTAAGTGACAGTTAAGGTAGCTGGGGGGGAGCGGGAGGTTCCGCTAGTAGGGTCATCAGGGGACGCTACTGGTGGTGCAACTTCCCATAGTTCCGCTAGCGAGTGGACCCGGCACCAGGTTGGGGTCTCTCGATTAGCGGGGTACCCACCCACCGTGGACACGCTGGCCGGCCAGGCTACGAGGCCGGTGTGTCATCAGGTGTTCTCTCCCACTACTGCTACGCTCACCTCCGGGGCGTTTAGCAGTGCTTGGCAGTCGTTCCCCCGGCTACTGTGACAGTTACGGTAGCTGGGGGAGCGGGAGTTTCCGCTCGAAGGGTCCCTCAGGGGACGCTACTGGTGGTGCAACTTCCCATGCTCTGCTAGCGAGTGACCCGCACCAGGTTGGGGTCTCTCGATTAGCGGGGTACGCACCCGCCTTGGACACACTGGCCAGCCAGGCTATGAGGCCGGTGTGTCATCAGGTGTACTCTGCCGCTACTGCTATGCTCACCACTGGGGCATTAGCAGTGCTGGGCAGTCAGTTCATCTTCAGGTTGGGGGCCCGCAACGGCCTCGTTACCTCGGTGCCGGTCTCGGTCCTCCCTACCGTAAGCTCTGCAGTGGAGTTTTGATCCGGGAGGAACGCGACGGGTAATCCACCTGCCTCTGGTCCTTGGTCTAATCCCTAGGGGATTATGCCGACAATGGGCCATTCAAGTGGGGGATTACCGGTCGATAATTCCTTCAATGCCTTCTCTCAGGCGATGAATGCTCATTCAGTTGATCCTAATCGCCTTCCCTTTGGGCATTCACGGGGTTGAGCCTAGCATGGCTGGGGTACCGTACGCTGTTCATCAGCCTCACAGTTCCTGCAAAACCTTTTCAGCATCCCTCCCTGGATGGCTAAGGGCCTTCGAACCGGTTGGGTTGGCTTGGCAACTCCCTGGTCCGGCCGGCATCGCGGCGGGTTCTATGGCCAATTGTATGCCTACAGGCACCCCTGCATGGGTTTTCTGGCGGGTTACCTCAGGGCTTTCAGTTTCGTTCATTTATTTCCATAACATGTGACAAAACAAGTGAAAAAAACAATCAAAACATCAAGAGAGGAAATATTATGGAAGAGAAGGCTGGAAGGCCAAGTAGGTCCGATAAGAAGCCCTCCCCTTAGACAAAAAACTTGAGTTACACATATACATTTTAGATCACTGGAAAGTAAAATGAAAAGTAAAATAATAAAGAAAGCAAAAGTACTAAAAACACATTTGAAAACAATTTTCAAAATAACAATCAAGACATAGTACAGTGCAACCAGAGAAATACTCAGATTTAGATACAAGTTTTGTTTCAATTGCCGCGGAAAGGTTTGCATGAATTGCATTTGAATGTATTTGCCAAAGAATTCCAAAGAATGGCCTCTCGTTCGGATAGAGTGGTCAGAGAACGATTTTTTTATTTGTTAATTGAGATTGCTAGTATGTCTTTGTTATAATTATGTAGGTCTTGAACGTTTAGTAAATATGCATTGAATGACTTAGGAAGATCGTTGATAGAGTATTGAACATGAAAACACCCAAATCAGAGTGATATATATCTTCCAGAGTTAAGAGATTAATTTAGAAAATTAATGGTCCGGTGTGACTTCTATAAGGACTGTTTTGCATGTTCTTATTGCCCATTTTGAAGTTTAACACGTTTGTTCAAGTGTGTTTTATAAGTACTTCCCCAGACAAGTATGCCATAATTAATATAAGGTAAGATTAAAGTGGGATGACCAGAGAGTAATATACGACTTGGAATGAAATGCTTCAAATTTGTTCCATGATTACCAAATTTCTAGCTATAGGTTTAGAAAACACAATCAATGTGGTTTTTCCATGTGAGACACTCATCCAATAATACACCAAGGAATTTGTTTTGTTTCACTCTTTCCAAAAACGTATCATTTAGAATTGAGATTAGAATCATGTTGTGAATGTTGCCAAGATTTCCGGAGGCCATTAGAGATGTACTGTAACATATAATTGTTTTTGCGAGCATTTACGGATAGTTTATTGGCTCTAAAACCAATTACTTACTTTTCCAAATTCTTATTAATGAGCCTTATTGACTGAATATCTTATGTGAGTAAAGGATAGTGTATCATCAGCAAAAGAGAATGAAATTTAGCAGGACTGGAGAATTTGAATGTCATTACATAAAGTAGAAACAGGAAGGGACCCATATTGAGCTTGTGGAACACCCAAATTATTTATTTTTTTTATTTTTTTTATTTTTTTTATTTTTTTTATTTTTTTTATATTTTTCATTAATAAATTTTTAGCCAGTCTAGTACAATGCCACAAAAACCATAATGTTCTAATTTATACAGCGTATGTTATGATTGAGGTATCAAAGGCCTTAAGCTTAGATAGGTCTAGGAATACCCCAATAGTAGTTTCATTTCTTTTCAACTTGGGCCGCAGTAGTAATTTTATCTACCAACGGGATTATCGAATATCGGTCGAAGTTTAGATTCGAAGCCAAATTGTTGGTCATTATATTTTATTAGATTCATAGAGTCAATACATCTATTAAAGACCAATCTTTCGGAAGAATTTTGGCAAAAACATGAAATAGTGTGAAAACTGGGGTCGATAATTAGAGAATAGTTCTGTATCTTCTTTTTTATAATTGGGATACCCTTCCTATGTTGACTTGTCGAGGACCAATACCAGATGATAATGACAAATTAAATAACTGCGTGAGTGGTCGTACAACTTCGTTACTCACTTTTTTATAATAAAGTTACCAATATCGCGATGACCAGTTGTCGAAGGCGTTCCCCGGCTACTGTGACAAGTTACGTGCGGTGGGAGCGGGAGGTCCGCTAGTAGGGTCCATCAGGAGGACGCTACTGGTGGTGCAATCCCAATTCCGCTAGCGAGTGAACCCGCACCAGGTTGGGGTATCCAGAGTAGCCGGGGTTCCGGGGGTACCCACCCACCGTGGACACGCTGGCCGGCCAAGCTATGAAGCCGGTGTGTCATCAGGTGTTCTCTCCCACTATGCTACGCTCACCACCGGGGCGTGTAGCAGTGCTTGGCAGTCGTTCCCCCGGCTACTGTGACAGTATACGGTTAGCTGGGGGAGCGGGACGTTTCCGCTCGAAGGGTCCCTCAGGGGACGCTAATGGTGGTGCTGCGGGGCCAACTTCATGCTTGCTAGCGAGTGACCCGACACAGGGTGGGTCCTCGGTTGGTCTCTCGATTAGCGGGGGTACGCACCCGCCTTGGACACATGGCCAAGCCAGGGCTCTGAGGCCGGTGTGTCACCACACGGTTGTACTCTGCCCGCTACTTGCTATGCTCACCCCTGGGGGCATTCGTCATGCTGGGCAGTCAGTTCATCTTCAGGTTGGGGCCCGCAACGGCCTCGTTACCTCGGTGCCGGTCTCGGTCTCCCACCGTAGCTCTGCAGCGGAGTTTTTGTCCAGGAGGAACGCGACGGGTAATCCACCTGCCTCTGGTCCTTGGTCTAATCCTAGGGGATTATGCCGACAATGGGCCATTCAAGTGGGGGATTACCGGTCGATAATTCCTTCAATGCCTTCTCTCAGGCGATGAGTGCTTCATTCAGTTGATCCTAATCGCTTTCCCTTTGGGCATTCAGGGGTGAGACAAGACATGGATGGGGTACGTACGATGTTATCCAGCCCTCAGTTTCTGCAACAACCTTTTCAGCATCCACTCCCTGTACGCTAGCCTCTCGAACAAGGTGGTTTGGATTGGACAACGCCCTGGTCCGGCCAGTGCACGCGGGCGGGTTCCTAGGCCAATAGTCTGGCTACAGCAACCCGCTGGTTTTGCTGGCGGTTACCTCAGGGCTTTCACCACTGGTGTACCTGAGTACACTGGCTGGATGCCGGCCACATGGTTGGCTTCAAGGCCGGGGTACCGGGCTTCGCGTACGAAGGTACGCAGGGCCTTCGACGGCTAGGCTCGTCGTACGCAGTCACGACCAGGTCACCCTGCTTATACCGTCCCTTTCGTGCCGTTATTACTGCTGCATCCCATCAGTCGACACTTGGAGCTGCTTACAGTGTTGTCGCAGTCTTCTACCAACATCGTCACATCACCTGTTTCTGACTCAGGTGCTGATGGTGGGATGACGACGGAGATGATGGGACTAACGGGGAAGAGTTGCGCGATGAACGCAGAGTTCTAGCATCTTCTCAAAAAGGTCTTGCGCGGGTAAATCTTCAAGTTCCGTCGCGTCACACGCGGATGCGCCAGTCATCATCAGAGCTACTGGCTTATCATATGAAGCTGTAGCTTGCTGACGGTGCACCAGGGGAGCCTTCGGGGTCCTGGGTGTCTGCGCATGGGTGGCTTGGGTTGGGTACGAAGCATTCTAACATAGGCGCCTTCGCTCACCTGGCCGGGGGAGATCCATCAGGCTTGGCAGGCACTTGACATTGCTGAGAGGCCGTGGGCCTCACGTTCCGCGCGTGGTATCAGCAGTGTCGTGCACTGTCTAGCCCCTGAGGATTTCTTAAAATTGATGAAGGTTCCTACTATGGATGAAGATATGGCCAAACTTCTCCCGAAGACTTGTTCTAAATCTTCGGCCGGGAGTTATTCTCCCTTTTTGGGGAGGAGCTTAAGCTAGTTGATTCTCATGGGCGGACTTCGATTAGGCTTGCTGCTTTATATTTTCCTGGTTCACATCTAGCTTGGTGGACCTTAGTGAGTGGGAGTCGAGCTCGGGGTCTTCGCCCTTTGGGTCGGTGTCGCTGGCGACAACGGCTAGCTAGGCACCAGTTTGAGGAGCCGATGGCCCTGGCGATGCGACTCGTGGCACTCCGCCGCGAGAACGCATGCACCTCTCTTCAGCAGACCTTTAATTGTGATTGTCCGCTTATTTGGTCGGTCTATGTGGGCTCAGACTACCCTCTTTGGTGGCGAGTTTAGCAGCGTTGCGGGAAAAGCAAGCAGGCTGAAATCGCGTCTCAGGGCTGCAATTTCGCCCGCTGCAATCCGCGAATCGATTCGCGTAAAGATTCGCGCCCAAATGTTCACACGCGAATCAAGTTGATTGGTCAAGAAAATTAAGTCAAGAGAACAAAAATCAGTCAAGAAAAAATGTTTTGGCCTCTACCGATTATATAGAAGAAATGGAGAATCACAACCAATGTATTTTTTCTCAAAAGAAATCATGATATCGTTCGAATGTATTGTCAAACAACAAAATATTAAGGCGAAAGTCTACTTTACAATGACAAAAGTCCGTACATATCTTCGATTCAGCACACGTACTGTTACGAAATTATCCATTAAAATTGACCGACCCCCATACCAATTACCATGCACATCAAAGCAATGTGTGTTACCATGTGCACTAGTGTACATATAAAATGCAGGTTTTTCATTTTAAAACGGCAAAAAAAATTCTAAAAAAACGCCAAAATAAACTCTAAAAACATGTCCTAACATTATGCAATAATAAAAATCTTAAGTTAGAAAATAACCCTTTGTCTATTTTCCATTAGTTTGTACACAAAATAAAACAAATTTGTATCAAAAATCCAAAGTAATATATCTAGGTATGTGGTAAATGCTTTGCCTCAGTGTTTACCCTTTCAATGTGCAAATGTAAACAGTGATGCAGAAAGTAGACAAGTCCGACGGTTCTGTAGCGCTATGGAAATTTCGCGAGGAAATGCTAAATTTTAGCAGGTGAGACTGTTCAATACTGATGGGAGTTGCTAACGGTGCCTTCAACATTGTAATTTTGTGTTTTTGACAGCAAATATGAAGAGATTTCGCCACCTGTTGCGAATTCGGCAGGCTTGCAAGGCTGCAGAATTCGGAAATTTTGCATTTTATGCAATTAAATGCATCCGATTCTTGATTTTTTTCAACCGAGTGCATTCCTAATTAAGTACAAAATATTAAGAAAATGAAATCAGAATTCCAAGCCTTATAATATTGATTTTTGTCTTCCAAAGTCGCTTCTGCAGTCTGCTTTTAGAAGTCTATGCTGGATGCATGTATGAGAACTGAGTACTCTAGATCTGAAGAGATGGCATTTTGGTTAATTTATCACTAATTTATGTGAGTAAAAGAACTCAAACGTGGACTCATACTTGTAGTTGAATATTTATTAAAGGGTTGTCTTCGGCAAGTAGTTAACTTGTGGTCGTTGATGCCTCAGTAGTGTCACATTTCGAAGCACAGTTAGGCCTATTCCAGCTCCAAATTATATGGTTTTTAAAACAATTGTTAAGAATTTACTTCTGCCTTCTGTATTTAGATTTCTAACAGATAAAATACATGGTAATAACTGATAAGTTTGCCAAAACAGATAATTTAAGCATGGGAATAAATTATATCCTTATAATATATTCATAATCTTACCGAAGTAGGTCTGAATCAATTGATTCTCGCAAAATTACCTGGCGAGAATCAAACCTGATTCCCGCAAGTTACAACGAAATTGCACCCCTGCGTCTCCAATGAGCGCAAGCTTCAAGGGAAGCTGACGCCACTCACTTCCAAGGGGAAGCCTAAGCCGAAGAAGGGCAAGAAGCCGAAGCAGTCTCGAAATCCTGCCCAATCTTCAGCTCCCTCTACTGCGACCTCCACCTCAGTCACTGATCAGATTGTGAAGAGGCTGGCGGGGGGGTCCTTCAGGTTCTACTAAACCCTTCCAAGAGACGAATGGGGGAAGGAACGGGAAAGTTTGAAGGGGGGTGGGGGTGGTGGCGGCCGCATGTATCAGTCACGGATCAGGCACTTCCGCCGGAGGGAGGAATATCCCCCCGGTGGGCGGAAGCAGGACTAGAGGGAGAAAGGATTCGTAGGGTGGAAGCAGATCCACACGGGCAGTTGGTGTTGGGTCGTAGTGGACTCTAGGCTACCGCTTGGAGTCCACCGCCCCTCCCCTCGTCACTCGCAGCTCAGGGATACAGTTCTTCTCTCCGATCCGGAGAGGCGCGAGGCCCTGCTATCAGGGATAGCGGGTAGGTTGGGTGTGTTTGGGTTACAGCGAAAGGAGGCAATCGACCCAGTCTTCCCGCCCTTCGGGGCGGGCTTTTGGTCACAGGTTGTCATGGCGATTATTTTTGGGCGGCCAATCAACTTCAAGCCGCTCAATGCATTCATCCGTCCTGGGAGGTGGGTTTCGGATGCAAGCGTTGGCCTCTGTTCTGCGTTGCCCAATCAAAGGGTCTTGGGCAACGTCTATGGATCTCAAAGACGCCTACTGCAATATTCCTATTCACCCCGGCGCTTTTTTTTTCAGAAATTGCTCGCTTCGGGTGAACGGGCAGGCGTTCTAACTTCGCGGCTCCCGTAGTCGGTAGCGCGGACGGTGAAGGAGTTGGGGTTTCTTGTTAACCGTCAGAAATCCAACTTCGTCCCAAAAACGGACCCCCGTTTTTCTAGGTGCTCGTTAGACCACACAGCTCGGGGTTCTAGCGAGTCTAGACCCAGAAATCGGGTGGCCAATTAGGGCAGTGTGTCGCGGATTCTTTCATGAGTCTCCTGTCCGCCTTCGCTCTCATTTTGCTGATGAAGGTTGCTGGGGCTGATGGCCAGCCTTGTGGACTTGGTTCATTTTTGCCAGTTACACATGCGGGCCTATCCAGTTGCACCTATTGGCGCATTTTCGCCCCAGCCGTCATTCCGTTCACACGGTTGTTCCCTTGACCTCCCTCATCGAACCCGGAGATTGAGTGGTGGATCCTCTTTCCAAAAACCTTACGGTTGGGGTGGAGTTCCCTTCTCATCGCGGCCACATGTCATATCAAACCGAACGGTCGGGTTGGGATGGAGGAGGTCACCTATTGGAGGAACGGGCTCGGGACGCGGTCCCCAAGGAGGGCAGTCGTTACATAAGCTTACTTTACTTCTGGCGTGAGATACCTGGAGGAGTTCGAGGGCAAAGGTGCTTATATGTACCGGCCAGGGGGATCAGGCCTGGTGGAGAGGCAATATTGGCCCTGGGTGACCTAAGTATCCTGGAGGGACGATTTGTAGGAGTGACCTTTCTCCAAAAAATCATTCAGACGATCTATCCATCGATAGTAGATCTCTTTGCTTCGCAAGCCAATCGTCAGTTTCCGGTGTATGCCCCGCCCAGTCACGACTCGTGCATTCGCCATTGACGCTCTGTCCATCAGTTGGAACGAAATGACGGCCTACGCTTTCCCCCCCATCTCCCTCATCCCGAGGGTAGTTAGGCCGCAGGTCTCAGAGGAGGACTGCAACGTCATTCTGAGAACCCAGTTTGGCCCCAAGCTCATCGGGTCGCCTATGGTGGACCTCTCACTGGGTGGCCCAGGCTGTTACCTCAGGTACCGGATCTTCTCCGGCAGCCAGGGCCCGGGGAGTCCAGTGGGGGGATGGAGCATATGAAAGCTGACTGCTGGCCTTTGTCCGGCACGTTGCCAGGAGGAGGGCCTTTCTAGGGAAATATGCCGATCTCGCTGCCCGAGGGAAGGAGGGCTCAGACCCGCAGAACTTATATGCGCGTCTCGCTCCTACTTAGTGGTGCCGGGCGAGAGCTGTTCTCCAACCGACGGCCCCCGTGGGGTGGATCGCAGATTCTTGACAGATGATTGTGAGGTTAGGACTAGAAGTATCGTCGGTCCACAACTACAAATCGGCAATCAGTCTTTTCATCGCAGTTTCGTGGATGGGTCATTCCATGCCAAAACACCAAAGTGTGGAACCCACCCTCTCAGATTTATGTTGAAATTGCAGTCAAAGGTACTTCATGGGGGCTACAGAGGAGGTCAAAAGGTAAAATTAAAAATTCCATTCTGTTTTGAAGTTATGGGCTCTCAAAAGTTTACGACTCCGCTATAAAATGTGATTACAGTATTGAAAAAAAACTCTGATTAATGCTATTTATATCAGTAGTTGCCACTTGTTGCCATCAATAAACACGCAAGTAGAATTTTGTGTCCCCTTAGTAAAAATAAGCCCTCAAAGAGTTGCCATGGTGCGAAATGGATCTAAAATGGGACCAAACATAGATGGTGCTTATTTTGACGCGTACAAATGATATGAAGTTCTAGGCATTGAAAATCTTAGCATACACTATAACCAATCATGTGATATAAGTTTTGTTTGTATTTTGATGTCTTCACAGTGACAAAACAGATGAAGCAAGTTTGGCCCCATTTTGGTTTAAAAGTTGCAGAATTCAGAAACCTTTACCAGAAAAAGTGCAAAATTTGACTAAGTACTAGGGAAAATTTTGTAACTGTGGTCACCTAACAGGTCATGTAGGAATTGTTGGGACATGTTTGGCTGATTACTGATCACATCTAAAGTTGGTCTGTTGTGAGAAAAAAAAATCCAAAATACTTTTGCCAATTTTATATGAAAGGTTTCTGAATTCAGAACTTTTTTAAACCAAATTGATCTTTTAATTTGCTTGATATGTTAATCCAATTTTTCATGAAGACTCCAAAATACCCAAAACAAAACTTCTATCACAGGGATTGTTCTAGTGTATGCTAAGATTTTCAAATGCTAGAATTCATATCAGGTGACACGTCAAAAGAAGCGCACCTCTATGTGTGTTTTGGTTACCATTTTAGTCCCATTTTGCACCATGGAAACTATTTGAGGGCCTATTTTACTCGGGGGATTGCAAAGAAATTCTACTTGCTTGTTATTGACTTGCAACAAGTGGAAAACTCTAATGATTTGTATTAACTGCATTTAATAAAGTTTTTTTAATACCGCATCAACAATATAGTCAGAGTCGTAAAACTTTGAGAGCGCCATAAATTCAAAACGGAATGGAATTTGAATTTGTCCTTTTGACCTCTCCTCTTTAGCCCCATGAAATGTACCGTTGACTGAATTTCAACAACATCTGAGAGGGTGGGTTCAACACCTTGGTGTTTTGGCATTGGAATGACCCGGAAGGCTCCAGGCTCTACAGTCTGTGATTTATTCGAATGTTGCTGGAGGGCATTTTTAATTCACGTCCTCCTCAGCGGGGATCGTTCCAACGTGGACCTTTCCTCCGGGCTGGAGTTTCTTTGGAATCCCGTCGAACAAGTCAAGACGCTTCTCTGGGGACCTAACTCGTCAAAGCTAGTGTTTTTTATCTTGTTCGTGGCTTCCCGGGGCGTCGTTGTTATGAAATGCACGCCATTGCGTCGGTGATTGCCTTGCTTCTCCGACTCAGGAGTTACTCTTCATTTCCGTGGAGTGGAGTTCGTTCCTTGCTAAAAGTTGAATGTTAGTACCCCATTCTCTGCCTCTCATCTATACCTTCCCAAAGATATCTATGCACCCAACAGTTGGGTTCAGATAGGGTTTGTGTGCCCTGTTACAGGCACTCCAAGCTGGTAGGTGGGGACGCGCGGTCCTTAGGGCCCAACTCAAACAGCTCTTCGTTACCTCACACAGGCCCCTCTACGGGGGCCCAGCGGGTAGGTTCATGAGCACGTTGGGTTGTGACGGTAATCAGGAATTCCTTCTGCGAGTGCACTGGGAACGCCTCGGCCTCCGCTCATAGTTCTCGAATGTGTTCGTCGCGTTCTTTGGCGTTCAGCGCGGAGTTTTCCTTACGCGAAACAGTTCGTGGCGCTATGCAAACAACCTTTACGTCACAGTGTACATTCGTATCGGGAGTCCCATCGTGGAGGGGGGCACATTTTTGCTAGGGCATGTGCTGCAGCGGCCGGTCCCTAGCCAGTTTTGAGGGAGTACCTTATGTGGCGTTTCCGCTACTTGGGTGGGATACAACCTGGCGTGAATCACTTGTCCTGGGGGGACTATGGATTCGCACCCGGTTAGTATTCCCTCTTTCATTACTCGGTCTTTAGTTTACCTTTAGTCAATTCCTGCTGCATCTTGCAACTCCTACCCGTCTACCTGTGCTAGAATGTTGATGTTGTAGGCAATGTACATCCAACATCGGATTTTAAAGGGAAGCAGTATTCTGGTATGAGTTGAAACAAACAAGTGTTTTTATGGACTCATTAAGAATAGCCGCTACCTTCTCCGATGTTGATTCCCTGCCCGTCCCGCCCCCTGCAAGTGCTGCATTTTTGTGGATGGCAGACGAAAAAGAGGAAGTGGAATTGTGGGTATTGGCGACGTCGGCTATCGCTGATGTCACGGTTAGGACGGGTTTAATGACATAGCATTGGTACATCCACATAGGGTATAAAAGGTAAGCAGGCTATTCTTATGAGTCAAAAAACACTACGGTTTGTTTCAAAACTCCCTCATTAATAGTTCAGTGGCTGGTGCCAGCAAAGCTGAAAGGTTTTTTTGGGGGGGCAAAAGTGGGAAATTCTGGGGGGGGGAAACGATTTTACCACTCTAGAGGTTTTTATAAACAAATTTTTGGCCCCAAAATCTCTTGATTTTGCCAGAATTTAGGCGATTTTGGACCCACAATCAATGGGTTTTTCAAAAAAATCTGTCATTTTCTCAGATGCCCCCCCAGCGCCGCCACTGTTGATTTTGGTGTCTTTATGCTACCAACCCACATAACACTTTATTATCAGATGGAAAACACTCTTGCATTTTTGTGTGTGAGGTACTAGTTTTGTACATCATTAACAGATAATGGTGAATTTACCAATTTTAGAGGTGATATAGATTACTGATCACTATAGCAGGCTTATTCTGCTAATCCCATAATTGCTGTGATTGTAAACCAAATAGAAAATGGCGGAAAGACAAATCTTGACAAATCACCCTACCTGGATAGCATTCTAACTCTAACGTGGCCACAGATGAGGTTGTTGTTTTTGTTGTTGCCTGTTTGAAGATGTAATCGAGGACACATCAACAGGTACCTCTGAATAGAAAGAACTAAGAGATTCCTTCAGATTTTATCAAATGTTAAATCCTTTCACATTGTTGAACAAAGTAGTTTATCTAAAGTACAGGGCGGAATAATGTCTCAGCCCTTATGGTGCAATTTAAATGGACCTAAGAAAAAAATAATTTTGAATTCAATTCACAATTAGAGAGTTGCTGTCAGGTTAATAATCTTGGGTCCATGTTGATCTGAAGATTTCAAAGCTTTGTTACAGCGTGAAGTATACTTACTAGTTGAATATAGTTGAACTCAGCGCTGGTTAGTTTGAAATGATCCATTCAACAAATTAGTGATTACTGAGGTGGGTTTTTCAAGGAATTTGTCCTTGTCGGTACTGCCGTTTCCTATCACTGTGCTTTTGCACCATTTTGAGTGTTTGTTGAACCACAGGCTGTGTTGTACCCTAATGTCCACTAATGTAAACCTTTGCTTGAGTAAAAGCAATTGCAATATGCTCTGTTATTTTTTTAGTCAATTAGAATGCGTTAATACATTTCCAATACTGAGGTTAAAAAACAAGTGAATGTCACTTTTAGTAAATGTCAACTCCATTCCTTCAATAATTACTGCATGATGTTCACTGACTTTCAATTCATGATATGGTACATTCATCGATATGGCTACAATTCACAAGTTTGGCTGATCGTCATCACGTTTGCGTGCAGTCAGCACATTCCTGATCTTACGTAGTTTCTAAAATAAGTTTATGAAATAAATTGATATGAAACAAATGCACCAAAAAAATCTTTAAAACAGACAAATTAGCATGCATTGTAGCACTGTAACACTTTAATGATGTAAAAATATTGTTTTATTTGATAAAATGTCAAGATGGTGACCAATTTAGCAGATTCACAGAATCTAGTTAAATTTCAGGAAAAGAACTAACTGACTTCAAATCCATAACATCTTCAAACTTCCAAGAAAGTGTTATCTAAAAAAAATAGGTTTTCTATAAATTAAGATTTCGAACAAATGCTTTAAAATTGAATAGAAAATGTTGAATTTTTTTATGCTGGCAACCCCCCCCCCCCAATTTTGTTAAATCCCAGCTTCCCCATTTTTAATTTCGGTTTAAAAGTAATGTAGACGGATTCCAATATTCGTTTTTCGGTTTGTTCTTTTTTTCTCTAGGTCCTGCATGTGGTGCCTTAAAATAGCCATTCTCTCCTCTTGGGACCATGTCATGCTTGTGTGATTGGGGTTTTTGCTTCCTTGCATCTCTGCTTCTTCACGGTTATTTTCAGCTCTCATAGGGGGCGCATATCTTTCATGTGCTTTTTTATTTATTTTTGTATATAAGCTTAAAATATTAATGTAGTATAACATATTGCAATTGCAAATTGGGCATGCCATCAAACTGTGCCTTCCATTTTATGTCAGCTCAATTTCCACAGTTACAAACACATGATATAGATCATAGACCAGCTTTCTACATTGATGGGGGATTTCATGATCCACAACCTCAACTCCAGCTTACTCTTTTAACAAATGTAACCCACTTTTACAAACCCAGGAACAAGTCACAGTGACAAACACCCCTTTTTGCAAAAAAGTAGTTGTGAATACCAGTTAATCACATAAGATATCGATCAGTAGGTTCAAGACCTTATTTGTTATGCCTCACTATTCAAATTCACCCAACCAAAGTGGACAGACAACTATCTACAGAAAGCATAGGTACCTGTTAGCATTCCAGTCTTTTGTCTACAAATGGTTAATTAAAAGCAAAGAATACCTCAAAAGTGTCATATGTGAGATACAGCATTTTTGTCAGACTTAAAATCCTTCACTTGGCTAGTGGGATTACTCCATATAAAGGCAACTAAAGTCCTACTTGCTTTTATTGTTAAAGTTGAATGAATTGGGGATTTAGATATTTCTGACTGCTCTGATCAAATGAGGAATAAGTCACTGCAACTTGTTCCTGGATTTGTAAAAGTGGGTCACAAATGAGGTATTTGTATCATAAAAATTGTTGCCCTAAGAATTTTATGTGTGCTTAATCTTATTTGCAGGTTTGATTGCCTGTGAAATTTGGAAGAAAGAAATCAGAATTTTGCAATTTCTGTCCCCAAATAGACTTTCTGTGTGTAAACAGACAAAAATGTGGCCTGTGGGGCACTGTGAAACAGGCATTTCTCCCCAACACTAAAAGTTAGGATTTTTGGGGTAGGTATCTCTAAACCATTAAAATAAATGCAGGTGATGGATTACAAAATGCACCTCTAATTCTTTCAATCTGTAACAATTTCAACTTATTCAGTAACTAATTGCCAACTTTTTTACTAATTTTGGTTGTAACATTCACAGTTTTCTTTATGAACTTTGTTTGACACAAATTAACTGCTTTGGTGCACTCTTGATTTTCATATTATGTATGTCTAATTGAAGATATTAAGAAAAACAATGATTATGTACTACCCAGTTGACAGATGTAATATTTCAAACTTGGTGTATGATATTAAAATATCACCACATATAATTTGTTCATTAGTATTTCAAGTTTAACAGGGTGAGCATGTGAGGTTCTGACGATTTTGTTGGATACCCATGCTCATTCCAGGGGTTCTGATGGTGACTCCTTACTGGACCATTTTCAGTGAAAAGGAAATTATACTAACATGACAACTTCTTGACAAAAATTTTCTTATTGGACCAATTTTTAGCAAAATTAATACCCCTAGCAGGACCTGTTTTCAATTATAAAAAAATGTACCCTTGAAAAGAACCGGTGTAAAAGAATAAAAGAAAACTAACGCCTTTGCAAATTACACCCTAAGGTAATTTTGGAAAATTACACCTTTGGGTTATTTTACTGAATAGTAGAGGCCATATGCGATTCAACCTTGAAAAAATTCTAACAAAAGGACTTTTTGTATATTCTTGCAGGGCTATATGTGAATTAATATGAAAAAAATTGTCCGGCCTTCGGGCAGCTGCGTTGGTCAGATATTCAAGGTCAAAGGTCAATGACCTTTATAAGGCATATCATGGATCATAACTCCTCAACCATTTGGTCTAAAAGCACAAATGAGGTGTCTATACCAAGGATTTTGGGGTCAACAAACACAATTAGCATATAGGAAAAATGATCAAATGCACCCTTCCTTGATTTTCAAAATAGTATGCACTATCTGCATGAAATTGTACTTTAAACTTCGTCCCCTCAACCATTTTAAAGGTGTTGGTTAAGACCTCCTTGGATTTCTTAGTTACAAAGCCTCTGACCTTTTGATTTTGGTACAGGTGGATTGGTATAAGTCTCCTCTTTCCATTGATATCAAAAAACGTTCCAATAGTCCTCCATTTGACGTCATAGTAATGTTTTAACCCTCTCCCGGGACTTTGGGTCAGAAGTAGCCCAGATTGAATTTCACATTAATATTCATGAAAAGCTGTAGCGTGACCTTAAAAATCAGAACCATTTTGGCCTACAACTAGTCATTTCAAAGTAAGACTTGATGCTTTTTCACCAAAACCCAAAAACCAAAATAAAACGTGATGGCAGACTCCCCTGAATCGCCGACTACAGGGGCAGTGTATACACACTTTCCGGACCGCGTGAGTAGACATGGTGTCAAAATTAGTGCTACCTCTTGCAAAACTGCAAAAAAGAAAAGAAACGCCAATTCAAACCCATACAATCAGACAAACTGCTGGTGCCAAGTCCAGATTTCGATCAAGTCTAGTATCTGAGTGCTCGTGTATTACGTGGGTATGCAGAGAATTTCCCGTAAGAAGGGAAGTTCAATGAGATTTCGTACGTAAGTAGCTGTAAATAACTCGCGCTTTTTCATTATTTCTGCACACTTCGAAGCTGTGGAATTCATTTTGCAATCTCAAGATCAAGGAAACTAGTCAACCAAAATTATCGCATATTTGTGGAATTGAATGCAGGAGGGGAGTAGATAGACACCAAATCGACTCAAAAATTGTGTGTGCTCTCTGCAGCGTGCACGGGCGTTTGATATTTACACGTATTTTGCATTGACAATTGCCATTTTGTAAACACATGAGTCATAATGTCAGCGGGAAATTCAAAAAAATTGGCCACAAATCTATCATCTGTAGGTTTATCCTTCAAGTACATGATAGAGGAGATCGAGATATACACAGAAAATGTTCATGTTGGAAGGGTCAGGACTTCCGAGAAGAAGTAAAAAATAATAAAAATAAATATTGAAAAATACAGATTATCAATGTAATTAGCTGTAATTATGACACAAAGCAGCTATCAATTTTCCCAAGGGTATTAATCATAATCCCACTGGTTCCAGGGAAAGTGTTTAAAGAAGTAATAATCATGGAAAACTTGATTTCTCGATTGTGCTAAAATAAGCCATTTCTTGTCTTTTGAGTGATTTTAATATTTACAGGATGAGTTGAGTTGATTTTTTTTTCTAGGTTTTTGGGTTGATTATGAAAGGACAATCAGTTTGGTAACATACAAAACCCCCGAGGTAGGTATAAGTGCATAAAACATATATATTTTTGATACAAGTGAAAAAGAAAAATATTATAAGGTGGCAACCATCCCCTTCCTCCAAAACTGAGTCTTGTCTTCCACTACCAAAGGTAAGGTGGCGTGACAGATTATTTTGCTCTAAAATGAAAGCAAATGATGGTCCAAATATTAGATGCGGCCATTAGGTGTTTATGTGTTTCAGCTGGCCGGATGAAAAACTTGTTGGCAATGGTAAACACCCCACCTTCCTCCCCCAGGAAGACGAAGGTTACCTAAGACCTTCAATGGTGGACTTTGCCACTCATATGAGGCAAGGAGTTCCATTCAGCCTACCTGTGACCTATCAAACACCCTGACAATGAATGCGTTTAAACACTCTGACGACGGATGCATTTAAGTTGGGGGGGCTCACCTATCTCTTCGGGGAAAGGCCGCTGACCAGCCTCCGTGGCTCATCACCACATAAACGTCCTCGAGTTGTTCTGGCATTGCGGCACTGACTCTCCGTGGTCAGGGGGAAGGTAATTGTTGTCTGCTGCGACATTATGATGGAGGTGACATATAAACAAGGAAGGGGTGTAATCAGTCCCAGCCTATGCATGGAGATTCTTCGGCTATTCAGGTGGTTCCAAGATTGGGACATCTGGCTGATCGCCTCCCGTGTTTCGGGAGTGGACAATGGTTTGCGGACAGTCTCCCAGGAGGGTACCTAATCCCAGCACAGCCAAAAGTCAGAGGGCCGTCGGTGGAGTGGCAGCTCTACTTTGCAGTTTGCCGCACAATCTTCTAGGGTGGTGGACCGTCCATACGTGGATCTGGTCGCATCAGTCATGAATCGTCAGATTGTGGCATATTAGGGGCCTACTCTTGGAACCTGGATCCCCGGGCAGTCAAACGGGACGCCATGGCAGCGGACCGGTCTGGATTGATAGCCTATGCTTGATCATAGCTTCTCCAGGTTGCCATGATCCAAAAGTCCTCAAATGGTTCTGTCTCGAGACTGCCTGGTCCTGCTGGTAGCCCATTATGGCCACAGCAGCTGTGGTTTCCCTGGCCGTTAGATCTGCTTGTAAGGGAACAGATCCATCTTCCAAAGGAGGGGACCTGGTAAGATGTCCTCCAGCCGACCCGTTCGTCACAGAGTGCACCACCCATGCTCCGAACCTGTCTGGTGCATTTCTGCAGACTGTACACTGAGGTGGGACTTTCTGAACAGGCTGCCTTGCTCACTGTTCAGGCAAATTCACTAGAGCATTATAGTATTACCATGCAAGGTTTGCCGATAGAGTTCGATCCATGGAATTTCTGAGACCGTAAACCAGGTTGGCAATTCCTCAAGGGAGTTTTCAGGAGTGGGTGGTGTAACCTAGTGTCATGACGGTCAGAAGTTTCTTTTTTACCGTACACAGCCACAGGCCAGACCGTAAGGGCTCGGTGATGGCATGACAGTTTCTTTCCGTCCCCTCTTGTCCAATCTGGTGAATGGGTATGTTTACGGATGTCCCCGGTTCGTAGCCTTGTTCCGGGATAGGAGAGTGGGAATTGCCATTGGTCTTGCAATCCTTGGTGTCGGAACAGTTAAACCCAACCGAAATGCTTAGTCTGCTGGAACTTCCTAGGGCTGTGGGCTTGTGGCTGTGGCTTGTGGCCATAGGGGGTCGGATATATATCCTGTCTACGGACGGGCCAATCACTGCTTTGAAGCCCAAGTCAAATGCAGCTTTTTGGCCAAGAATCAGACTCTCTCTTTTACCCCGAAAACCGGGTGTTGCTGCCACGTCCTAACCATAGTTGCAGACAGGGGATGCAGACAGCTCAGAGAAAGATCTGCAGGCCAAGGGATACATTGAGCCACCTGGATTTCCTCAGTCATCTGAAATGCACAAAAAACACCATGATTGGTGGGACGGGCTCTTGGTTAGGGCATATGATGTTCGAGCTAACGCTTCCTCCTGGGCATTCTATAAGAGGCCTATCCCAGACATTTTGGACATGTCGGTTGGAGTTCTACTTCCACCTTCCCCACAAGTCATGTGAGGCATGTGTAGTCAAGCAGGAGAGGGGTGTCGCCGTCAATTCCTTTGGCTGAGAGACCTAGCATCTTGACCAGAGCATTTTAGGGACTATGGGTGGGGCTTTGGCAGGGGGGTTGCTTGGCGTTGGCTACCTTCGCGACCTTTCTCCGCCACCGATTAAAGCCATGCAGTGGAATTCTGTGCAAAATTAAAGGCCCGTGGAAGGAAGCTAGCACTAGCACAGTGTATTACAGTGAGAGGGCGATCGATACACTTAAAGCAATATAGCACTTTTTTGAAGGGCACGCCCCAATTTTTCAAAAATTTGGAGATTTTTACACGGTTGCCCCATTAGTAACGGCTAGTAAATACTACCTGTGAATGGTTTTTAAGCTCGAAAATGTCTGATGACGTGTCACAACGAAGGAATTTTGTACTAGATAATTATTATCGGGATCCCCATAATAATTCAACGGGCGCTGGAAACGGCCCTCCAATGTGAAATAGCCGGAGAGAAAATAGCGCCATGTACGTGTCTACGCTCATCCAAGTTGTTTTAATAGTTCGGGACAAGTCAAGTTAGCGGTTATTTTTTCCGAGGTGGAACTATTCATAATGGACGGACATTTAAAAGTAGCAATTCCAGCTTGCCGTTAAGTCCATCTGGGATCCCCATTCTAATTACAAAATCGTATTGTGATAAATACGCAGTTTTAGAGTTCTCGTTTGCAGGGATAGTTTCATAGACAATTACCAACGACTGTGAAAAAATATCAAATTTTGACAATGGGGCGCTTTCAAAAATGTGCCAATCTTGCTTTAAGTATGATACTTACCGTCCACGACCTTATGCGCTCACGCAATTTGTTATTCGCCACATGCAAGAAGAAGGTCGTGGAAGGTTTTTTTTTTTTTTTTTTTTAAGAGAAAACATTTTGCGAAGGCAATCACAGCGCCGCTTGACGTGGTCCGTGATTTTGATGCGTGCCATGTACCGACTATTTCGGGGAGGTGGCTCATTTAGTAGTGGTAATGGGGGTTTTTAATAGTACCCAAATGAATATTATGCAAAAAGTTCTATCACTAGTACCACACTATTAAATAACACAGGACTCATCAGTGCGAGAATCTGTCCAAGAACAGTATCCACTGATTGCAATAATATTGGAAGCTGTAGCGTTTCATTATTATATATATTAAGGTCAAATATTGTGGTTTAATATTTGTACAGACTGACGAATTGGTAAATTTTTCGTTTGGAGAAAAAATTTTAAAATCGGATATTAAAGGCTTCTCTGCTGAAAAGCAATGATGGCTGCATTGTAAGCCTAAAAATATCATGTTTATTGGACCCCCAAAGCATGGGTATTATTAAGAAGCCACATTTTGCTTCTAGACAAGGTGTGGGAGAGCAGTTATGAACCATCAATGCCTTATAAAGGTCCTTGACCTGTGACCTTGAATAACACAGCACTTGGAGGCCGGACAAATGTTTACAATAGTATTTGGCTGTTTTCATTATAGATTTGGTAAATGGTTTGTTTTTGGTTTATTTGATACTTGTACAGACTGACAAAATTGGCTAATTATGTGAGAAAAGAAAATGCGGAAAATTTTGATTAAAAGTGCTTTCTATTGTTGAAAGATAATGATGACTTCAGTTGAAGCCTAAAGACTGTTTTATGTGTTTATTGACCCCACAAAACATGGTATAGACAACACTGTTCTTCTATGCCAATGGATGAGCAGAGCAGTTATAACCCATCATAGGCCATAATCAAAGGTGTGACCTTTGACCTGAATATATGACCAACGCAAGCGCAACTAGAAGGCGGGACAAAGTTGTTGGTAATTATTCATATATAGGCCTACCCAGAAATATACAAAGAGTCCTTTTATTAGAATTTTTCAAGGTTGTATAGGACAGGTGTCATATTACGCCTCTACTATGAAATTTTTGGTTCATTGTGTTATTGGGCACAGAGTCAACTATGTGAATGATTGGAACATACCTGTCGTAGGACCAGACAGGATTATTGTAAATTTGATATCCCAAGCGGGAGTCCTGCAACTGCAGTGCACAAGCATGATACCGAACCAAACCAGAAAGGGGGGGTGGGTAAGTAGGGGCTGAGGCTGAGGTGGTATGAATAAATTAAAATTGCCGCGAACAAGCTGCGGCATTCACAAGAAAATAAAGGAAGGGGAAATTTTTCCCCCGTTTTAGGAGTCGGTGTAGATCCTGACTACTAACAAAAAATGCAATTGTAATCAATTGACAGAATGTGTGGAACATCCTGTGCCAATGAATTCTAACTGGTAGAAAAAATTAAATCATATCTAATGCTTGCACTGGAAGGAATGAGATTCATGGAAAATGGGTGCTCTGGCAAAGAATGAACGCATAATTATTTAATGATTTAAAAAATGTATAATAATTCACCAGTTTTTTTTTAAGTGTTTAATTTCAATGCATTAAATATAATCTTTTGTAATTATTTTACAGGGTAGCCAAGAAACGCCACCCACCCAATGATGGGCAAGAGGCGTTGTGTACATGAAGACAACTGGTCACGAAGACAAGGCGGTGCACGAAGATACTGTATTTGCACGAAGATAACGAGGCACCAAATCCACCCCCTAACCATGAAGAACATGTCATGTATGGGGTATAAGTGTTATGAGAGAGGTGATAAATGTCCCCGCGAACGATTTTTCGGAACGGGATATGAAATGAGCAGCGTCCGTCCGTTAGTTCGTTCGTCCATTCGTCCGTTCATCCGTCTGTTCGTCCATCTCTGTGACCAAAATGTTAAACCCACCAGCGCTGTATACCCCCCCACTCTTATCTGGAGTTCCCCAAGGGAGACAATGACTGTAACTTGGTGGAAGAAGCGGGTTGATGAGTTCTCGACCTGATTAGATTGTGGCCGTAAATATGCTAATTAGTATCTAATTGCATAATTTATGAAATTTCCTGCAAGCCTGTGTGTACAAGTTTTCTGGAAGTTCCGTTAGGCGTATATGATGCAACCGGTGGAAGGAAGCGGGTGAAGAGTTCTTGACCTGATTAGATTTTTGGCGTATTTCGGCAAAATGAGTATGCAAATGAGTAAATTAAATATGCAAAAATCAGCGGAATTGCTATATTTTTGAACGGTACATGGATACTCAAAAATTCCTGTGCTGCATAACGCTATCATGGGGCACATATTTTTTGCAATTTGAAAGTATGTGATAATGCGGCTTAGGTATGCAGATGAGCTAATTATATGCACAATTGCTTGTATCTCGGAAACAAGTACATCAGATAGGCAAAAATTACTTCGTTACATGAGCCCACTATGCTTGGGGAGGGGGTGAGGGTTGGGGAGGGGGTGAGGTGTGGGAGGGTGGGGTGAGGTGGGGGGAGGGGGCGGGTGGGGGGGATTGGGGGGGGGGGGTGGGGGGGGGAGGGAGGGGGGTATGGGGGGGGGGAGAGGTAGCGGGGGTTCGTGTCTTGGGCGGGGCGGGGAACGTACGAGCGGGGGGGGGTTGAGCGCGGGGGGAGGGGATTTGGCTGGGGGGGAGGGGCGTCGGGGAGGGTGGGGGAGGGGGGGAGGGAGGGGGGGGAGTGCGGGAGGGGTTGCGGGAGGGGGGGTCTGCGGGGGGTGGGGCATGGGTGGGGGAGGGGTTGGGATGTCGTGGTGGGTGTGGGGGAGGGGGGAGGGAGTCGGGGCTTAGGGTTGAAGGATGGTGGAAGAGGGAGGAGGGGGTTGGTGCGCGGTGTTGGGGAGGGGTCAAGGGAGGGGGTGGAGGTGGTTGTGGGGTGGGGGAAAGGGGAAGAGTGTTTATAGGGTATTGGGGGTAGGGTTGGGGTTTGAGGGGTGTTAAGGAGGGGGTAGGGTGTTGCGGGGCGGGGGTTGCGGGGCCGGTGTTGGGGATGAGGGTGGTGTGTTGTGTTGTTGTTATGTTGTTTTTTGGTTTGGGGTGTTGGGGCAGGGTGGGGGGTTTGCGGGGTTGTTGGGAGGGGGTGGAGGTTTTGCAGGGATGGGGAGGGGGTAGGGTATTTGAAGTGCATTTATAACATGTTAGTGGTCGCAACATTTGGCGGGGAAATATTTTAAGCATCGCGTAAATACGAGTTCGGCCTGTTAAAAAATGAATATGAACCACAATTTAAACAGAAGAGAGAATAATTGATGGGAATATTAGTCTCACGTTTGAGTTAGGCTATTATACAATACCCCGTAACAAAAATATTATGTAAAAAAAAAGTGCTTATGCTTTCCATAATCTGCAAAGAAAATGGAAAATAGGGGTTGAAGGAAATTCTTGCCATTTATCCTCTATTGCCAAATGAATGTTGTAAGGTATGCAATGGCATAGAAAATATTCAGAATTATTGAATTGGACCTTTATGAATCACACAAATAAAAAAAGCAAAATTTTGAATTTCTAAATTTTTGAAAATATCATTTGCATTTAAATATTATTTTTCTCTTGGTAAGTTTCACTTCTCTGCCACAGATAGCCAAGGATTTTGACATTACTGACAGCATTTATCAAACGTGGAATAGCATGCAGTACATCAGCTCACCAGATCATGCTATTGTATTATGTGCGAATCCCAGCTAATCCACCTTTTTCACTTGGCAGATCAATATTTTACTACAATATCTGAATGCTTTTTAATTCTCCAAAAACATGCTAGAAACACTGTAAATGCTGGCTAAGATGTCAACACCTTGATTTCCGTGTCAGGATTTGCCGTGCGTGTAACTCTTGCTGTTTTTACTGTTTTTACAGAATGTAAACATCCAAATTGTTTTCAAATAATTTGTTAAAGTGATTTCAGTAAGGGTCTATTTTATTATGTCTGAATATTTTTCTATGCCATTGTGTCCCTTTTAAGGTAGGATCATCGGATAAAATGGTCTTACAGAAAAAATGACCATAAAATCAAAACCCCTCAATCAATTTAGTCCAAACTTGACTATGGTAAGGATTGAACTCTCCTTCACAAACTTTTGCAGTTTCAAGACTGCATGATTTGTTTTAGTGTTTTTATTTATTTTTTAAAATTCCCTAATTTTTACAATAAATAATTTTTCTCAGCCTAAATGGAAGGTGCTTTTAAGCTGAAACTTTATGGATGTGTGTATAAACAAAATACCTAAAATCTCACATGGGCTTTTTTTAATCAAGTGTTAATTATTTAGAAAAAAATATTTTAGGGAAACATAATTTAAGGAAAATTAAAAACACCTATTCAAGTAGAAACATTCAATCTGCAAAATCTAACGTGAGAATTTTCTACATTTGATTTCCTTTCATATGACACCTTAATCATTACCATGTTTGTATGAAACTTCTTAGGGTTAGGGGATGATCACATCTGGCCTTTCGATCATCTCCTCAATATCATTGTTTTGCGTCTTTTGTAAGATTTATGTGATGATATTGAAATAAAAGTTGATTGATTGATTGACCAAGGGAGTTGTAGTTTCTTCTAGGAAAAAATATGAAACGTGGATACTTCAGTATTTCTAGAAATACTTCAACAAAAAAGTGTTGTTGCAACCACCTGTTCTTTGTTTTAGGTGACACACAGAAAAATAAAAAATTGTATGGATTTTTGATATTTCTTTAACCATTAAAAACAAACATTAATCTTATAACTCATCAATTACTTAAATAAATAAAATGTGTAGTTTTCACAAAATTGCCCCATTTTCAATACTGCCAAATCAGCCCCTGTACAAAGTCTATGGGAATTTGAAAATGCATTACATGACATATCTCTTAAATGCCTTTTTGGAAAAAAATAAAAATTTGGCACACATGTTTCTTTTACCAATACCAACATTTCATGAGAATTTCAACAAGATCTGGGCACGAAGCCGTAGCCGATAATCCTACCTTAAAGGTGCATTTCGTGATTTCAGCACCTTCTGTTTTATTCATTGATTACTAGATATCCTTGAGAAAAGCTTATTCTCAAAATTTGAGCTGATCCCGATCTTAGGGTTTTATGTTATGAGCAATTGCTCGTTTCCCACGGTCCCATAGGCTACTGTGCTGTAATTTCTGTCCGGGTAACGGACAGAAAATACAAAATTGCGAATTTCTTACAGATGCGACCGAATTTGCACGTAATCATTCGGCACACATGGATTACCAAGGCTAAGGGTTTAGATGATATAAAAATCTCAACATTTTTAGCTAAGTCGGGGGGACGAGGCTGTGGATCACGAAATGCCCCTTTAATGATCAATATCTCAAAATATTATAGATTCCAAACAGCAACGACCCCGACAACTCGGTCGATGATGTAATAGATGTAAGACAACTTGTGCTAGCAACACTGCCAAGAGAGCCCAAGCAGGAGGTTTTTGTATAATTTCTGAGGGTTTGGGGAAATTTTTCAGAGCATGTTACCGAAATTTTATTTTTGTTAGGCCTAGAGTCTGATTAATGATTTATTGGCCAGGAATGAACCCAAGCAGGCAGTCGTGCTTGGACTGCGTGAGCCAGGTGGAACATTGCACGTTGTTTCGCCCACGATGCGTTAATTGGTCAAAGTATGCAACGAGCCTCCACACAGCTGTTGTGCTTAAATTGAGGAAGTGCGTATCTTCTGGAAAGTCCACACCACAAATAAACTACGGTGTTGTAGCAGACGACGTCAGTGCAGAGACGACACGTGTTGGCGTCCGAAATATGGCCCTGCCTAAATGAAGAGTCACAAAATCGTTTGGATAAGTTGTCGGCTTAAATGAAATTTTGAATTGAATCAGATATGTGACTAGTAACAAAACCATGGGTGCGTTTAAGATTTTGTCTGTGCCATTTTTGATAATTTCTGAGAGATTTGGGGAAAACTGTACAATTTTAATTCTTGGACATTCAACTAGCGATGGACGTTTTGAAAAAAACATGCAATCTTTGATGCTTGTAGCTCAAAAAATAGCTTTCATCATATGACTTTTTCAATTTATCCCCTGGCTTGAAAGAGAAGGGGGATTTGCTATATCAGTCAAGGGCGTCGGCTGCGGCGGCGTCCAAACCACAATCTTGTGAACGAGATATCAGAGACCCTTAAGGGTTATGGTGATGTAACTTGGGGTGGGATCGGACTGCCATTGCCTTCATCTGATTAGATATGGGGCGTGGCATATGCTAAAAAGGTACCTAATTTGCATAATTAATGAGGTTAATTTGGTGGGTCTTTTTACCCAAAAGATTGATGTGAACAAACTATCTGAAGATCCATGAGTCCGATTTTGATGAAACTTGGACAGTTCATGCAGCCTACTCGGCTAGGTCTGCCTCCCTCTCACATTATCTCTTGCGGTTCCCCTGGGTCTGGTACTTCTGCGGGGGGGAAGACCACGCGCCCAAATTCACGAACCTACCGAGGAGGCTCTCACCCGCGATAGAAGGCTAGGTTCGGTAGCCCGCCAGGACTCCCCTATTTCTTCCCTATAGCCGCTCCTCCCTTTTTGCCAAGTTAAGCTACCCTTCCACTCGCAGTACTTCCTGATGTGCCCCATCTTCCTGTTCCCTATCCTTCCACCTTTTGTCAACTCATTCCTTCTCCGCACTCGATCCGTGCCACTCCGTTTGCTTCCAGAGGTACGAAAGTGAAGAAAGTCCACACCCTTTAGCACCTGAGTCCTGTCTACATTTGTATAGTGACGCTGTACGGAGTCGGCCCCTCATGATAAAGGGGGGGTTTTGTCAGACTATCCATCGAAGTGTGTGGCGGAACTTGTGGCACAAGGGGGGGGGAGAATTTAGCCATTGGGGGCGAACGTCAAGTGAGCCTAAAACCTATTACATTGTCTAATACCAATTGTCTAATGACCATAGGTAACATCAATTTATCTAACAAATCAAAACCAACCAAAAGCTCCAATAGCCATTTGGTCTAATGCCAAGTATAGTCTAATGCCATTTGTCGAACTAACATGGTCTAATAACCACAAAACACCATTTGGTCGAATTCCCATTTGGTCTTACTATCCATTTGGTCTATTATTCCATCGGGTCTAATATCCATTTGGTCCAAATACCAATAGAAGTCTAATATCCATTTGGCCTCATATCCATTGGTCTAATGATCATATGGTCTAATATCCATTTGTCTAAATCCATTTGGTCTAATATCAATTGGTCTAAGTCTCCCGGGAGTTCAATTCATTAGTTCTAATACCCATTTGGACAGATTGCAGTAGACCAAATTGGATATTAGACCAAAGAGATAGTAGACCAATGGGATTAGCCCAAATGAGGGATTAGACCCAAATGGGTATTAGACCAGATGATATTAGACCAGATGGAATTAGCCCAAAAGGATATTAGACCAATTGGGGTTAGACCAATGGATATTAGACAAAATGAATATTAGACCAGATGGAATATTAAACCAAGAGGCATTAGAACCAAATCGTATAGACGATAGGACATTAGACGATATGAGATTGAGACCAGCTGATATGAGACTACTGGCTATTAGGACTAAATGGTTATAGGCCTAAATGGTTATTAGGACAAATGGTATTGGACCAATGGAGTTAGCCAAAATGGCCCATTAGACCAAAATGGGATTAGACCAAATGGCAATGTCACCTAAATTTGTGGTATTTTCACCCAAAAAAACTTGTGAACTTGGGGTGGGGAATCAGGTACTCTTGCAGCAGATTTAGTTTAAGGTGGGTTGTCAGGTTTTAAGGGGGGTTGTCCGGTGTTTAAGGGGGGTTGTCCAGCTTATTAAGGGGGTTGGGGTTTAAAGGGGATTTGGTGGGTGTAAGGTGGGTTGTCGGGTTTAAAGGGGTTGGGTTGTCCGGGATTGGTTTAAGGGGGGGTGTATGGACTTAAGGGGATTGTTGGTGAGTTTTTAAGGTGGTTTGTCCGGGTTTAAAGGGTTGTCCGGGTTAAGGGGGGGGGGGGTGTCTGGGCTTAAGGGGGCGCTGTTGTGGTTTAAGGTGGGTGCACGACGAGTTTAAGGAGGGGTGTCCAGGTTTAAGGGGGGGTTGTCCAGGTTTAAGGGGTTGTCCGAGTTTAAGGAGGGTTGTCTAGTTTAAGGGGGTTGTCTTGCTTTAAGGGGGGTGTTGGGTTAGAGGGGGATGTGGGGGTTTAAGGTGGGTTGTCTGGGTTAAAGGGGGATGTGTCACGGGTTTAAGGGGGGTTGTCTGGCCTTAAGGGGGATTGTCGGGTTTAAGGTGGTGTCGACGTTTAAAGGGGTTGCGGGTTTAATTTAAGGGGGGGGTTGTTGGGGCCTTAAGGGGGCGTGTTGTGGTTTAAGGGGGTTGCACAAGTTTAAGTGGGGGGTTGTCCCAGTGAAGGGGGGTTGTTGGGGTTTAAGGGATAGATTTTGGGTTTAAGGTAGGGTTTTGGGTTTAAGGGGTTTTGTGGCACCATATCAAAACGCGTTATGCATGTCGAAGACGTGCACGCGCATGAGGAGTATGCGCGCAGTGCGTATGCATTGCGGGGCGGACGTTGCACATGGGTTGTCGGGGTTTAAGGGGGTGGGTTGTCTGGGCTTAAGGGGGAGTGTTGGGGTTTAAGGTGGTCTGGTCCGGGTTTAAAGGGGGTGTCCGGTTTAGGGGGGGTGTTCGGGGCTTAAGGGGGCTTGTGTGTGTAAGGTGGGTTATCCAGGTTTAAGGGGGTTGCCCAGGTTAAGGGGGGGTTGTGGGGTTAGGGGATGATTTTTGGGTTTAGGGGCGGTATTTGCAGATGATTATTTAAAAATTTGGAAACCGCTCCCGCCAAGGGGATTTTTAGCGGTTAGAGAACCGCGACGTGTATCTTTAATTTTCAAGGCATTCTGAGCCAAAGACAAGGTAGAAAGCTATTGGGCTCTTGCATGAAATGTCTACATATGACACAATATTATGGGGGCCCAAAAATCCTAGTGTGAAGCACAAACAGTGATTCCATTGTTAATTTTCATTACTTCCACCAATCAGGACCACAAAGAGAAGCAGCAAGCCGTCGTGGATGCCTTCAAACATGCCTGGAAACATACCGCTGCATGCCTTGGGTCATGATGAATGAAACCTAGCCGTAAGAATACAAGTGAATGGTTACATTGGGATAACTCTGATTGATTCTCTGGATACATTTATAGCTGATTAGAGAAATTGGTTTAGGATAAGTGTAATTTTTATTGAAATGCCTATATAACTGTATTATGTAAATATAAGTTATAGAAACAGTCACTAGAACTGAAACAGTAGTTAAAAAGTTACCTGTTTTTAAGTTACAAGAAAAACACATGGCTCCACTGTGAGGCAGTAGTAGACTAGCCTCTAGAAAGGGCATTTTTCTGCCTGGATGAACTTGGTATCTTGGTTCCCAGAAAACAAATGTTTATACATGTACACGCTCTGTTTAGTTCAGGATTATGTTTCTCGATCTGTATTTTAGGTTAACCTTTGTGTTTCTTGAATGGTCATTATTTATGCTCGGGGAATGGAGGATTTGAGGGGGGGAATCCAAAAATATATTTGTGAGTGAGAGGAAGAAACAAATTTTTTATTAAAGAGAAGGGGAATTTTAAATGGAGAAATGTCATAAAATCGGGGATATGCTAAAATTTTTGAAAGAATGCAAAGGGGAACAAAATTTTTTGCGGGCATACATAGTTAAACGTAACCATGTGCGCCCACTTTCCCATCAATACGACGCACCATGGATTGCATCTAAGGGCAGTTCTTGTCCAAGGGATTATGACATACACCGTAGTGTTAAGGAAAGGGATTATCGGCATAATTACATTATACCATTCGCACCTACTCTATATCATGTGCTTTATTCTGTTAAACAGAATAAAGCATGGAAAGCTTAAAAAATACATAGGAATTAAATAAACAGACAAAATCCAATAAAATCCAATTTTTAAAAACTTTGCCAAGTAATGGTACCATTTGCTCAAATTGGTCAAAAGTTTATGGTGCCATTGGTAAAATTGGTCTAAAAAATTATTGCAATTAAGTATTTTTTCTTTAAAAAAGTGGTTATCATATTATTGCAACATTTGTTGAACGCTTTGAATTTATCTGCTGGACTGATATATTTTCTGGTCTTTCTGTATGTGTATGTGTGTAGAATTCCAGGAAGCAAGAGATTGGGTTGCCAATGAAATGGATGTGAAACCCAACAAAGATGTGAACCTGTTTGAGACCACCATTCGTGTCTTAGGAGGACTTCTTAGTATTTATCATCTATCTGGAGATCCAGTGTTTCTGGAGAGAGAAGGCAGTAAGTTTTTCTATTTAATGCAAATGAACTCTTTTGATGAAGTATTGTATTTCTGTAAATATTAATGCTTCGGTCTACCACACTTTATCACAGTATATCTGATTGGCCCTTTTTTCCCCAGTACCAACAAATAAACATGATATAAACCTCTGAGTAACCAATCAAAATAGACCACCTATATATATCTGTCTGCACTTTTAGGCTTTTCTTACCATGGCTCTGATTGGCTAATAACATCATATAACCTTAAAAGTAGTCAATCAAATTGGCTGGTATCCATGGAGTTCAAATTGATTTCAGTAAAGTTAACAATAGTTTTGCAACGCACGTCTTTGATAGAGAAATTAGCAAGTTGATTTATTCTTTGTTTTTACAACAAAAATCTCACAAAGAAGAACTAATTTCTACTAAGTTTAAGAACTAAGTAGTTAAAATTTCAAAAAAATTGCCAAAATTCTGCTTTCAACTCATTCATTTGAAGAATTGAAGAATCAACACTTGAAAACAAAATACTGTAAGCAAACTTGCTGGCCGTTGATGTATGTGAATGTATGAGCAATCTGGTGATCATAATATTTTAGAAAGAGTAGAAATTTATATATTTTCACACGTATGACTACAATCTGTGTAAACCATGTATGAAGTTTGAGTCACAGCATCTTGTGAGCAAATCTGGTGGTCATAGCATTTAATTGCAAAAGCAGCAGCTACTAAAAGTTTGTCTAAGAATGCCCCTTTAATCACTCAATAGGTAAAAAAGCAATGAAATTGGGTAAATTTTTACAGCTCTTAAGGAATTTGCAATATTAACATTTTAGTTTGCAAGTTAGACATTCGGACCCTCCTGACCAAGTTTTACACCTCACTGACTTCATATATTTTACTTCATATATTATTTAGTCCTGTTGCTTTTGATTCTGTCAAATTAGCTTATTTCGCTTTCACCCTATACCCAGACCTAACCTGACTATTACAAATCATTAGAAACCTTAAACTGAAAATATTTTTAAATACCATTATGGACAATATATATGTATACCAATATTTTTTTGTTGTTGTACTTTGCAGAAAACTTTGGGTGACAGCCTCCTGCCATGCTTCAACACCGGCTCAAAAGTACCCTATTCAGATGTAAATTTAAAATCTGGCAAAGCCCACCCTCCCCGCTGGGGACCAGACAGCACTGTATCAGAAGTTACCAGCATTCAGATTGAATTCCGAGAATTGAGTTTTGCAACCAAAGATCCAAAATACAAAGACGCAGCTGACGGCGTCATGAGACACTTACATTCACTGCCGAAACAGAACGGGCTAGTGCCGATATTTATAAATGCCAATTCTGGGCAGTTTAGAAAACATTCTACTATCACCATGGGAGCCAGAGGTGATAGCTACTATGAATATTTGATAAAACAGTGGCTTCAGACGGGGAAGACGGAAAAAGCGTAAGTAAACATTGTTGTCTATCCTCCACTTCCGCCATTAACCAGAGTTGCACCATAACGGTTATTCTCACTTCAGGCATTCCAGATTTGTCTTTGAAGGTGAGCATTCACTTTAGGCCAAGGGAAATTGATTCTTAGTTTCCTGTTGGAGCGGGCATCAGATTTGCTGCTGTGGCAAACATTTCATTATTTTGTGAAAAAACTGTTTTTCTTGAAAAATTTATAATAAAAACAAATTTTTAGTTGCTCAAAAATATTAAAGCATCCCTTCCTGTTCATTTTAAGTAGTTTCCATGGGCGAGGCGTCACAGTGTACCATAAATAATGAATTTCCTCCAGATTTTTATCCCGCTTGTCATCATACTTGGTGCAAAAATGCTTGAACCGATTTTTAAAATTTTGAAATAAACCTGCGAATACCTATTTTGTTAATTAGGCACTAGTAAACTTTGTTTTATGTAATAAATATAAGGGTAGTACATGCCTTTTGATGTAATAATGAAATTACGGTAAATAATGAATAATGAAATCAGACCTTGTCACCTTTTAAAAATCTCCAACAGGAAACTAAGAATCAACTTCCATTGGGGTTATGCATCTATCATAATATATTTGAAAATGGTTGATATTTGGAAACTAGAGTAACTCCAGCTCAAAACGATTTGTCAGTAAACTTGGGGTTAAACAGCATAGTAATACCACAAGTATTTGTTGTGAAAAGATGGACAGAGGACAATGATATGCGGTATACAACTGACATACATTTATTTCCCCAAGGGGGGGGGGTGTCTGAGGGGGATCTCCCCCCTCAGAAGCTGAAGCTTTTTGAAAAATCGAGTTGCAATTGAAGCTATTTGGTGCGCATTTTTAACACTTTTTAAGCGATATGGTAAGCTCAGAATCGTTATAGATTGTGCCCAAATCGACCCTTAATTTACCACATACCAAGCAAAATACAACGGGAGAAGCTAAGATTACTTACACGATAGTATCAAGTTCTGACTGTTTGCTGATTTGACTTGAAAATATTTGTTTTCAAGCCGTCCCCATATGTTATTTTCACACGAGAGTGATGGAAGACGAGCTGTGTGTAAGACAGCACCATCACCCATTTTGCTATGCAGTTGATGTCATATTTTGCTAGATTCAGCTGTGAAGGAGTTAGCATGTAGGAATCATGAGGGTAGACCGAGTCTGGGGTACATATCATTCAATGCCAACTGCAGTGCCAATGGCCCAATCCAATAACACCATAATCACAAGTCTTATAGTTGAATAAAACACAGTCAAGATCACAGAAGTAGATGTAGCATAATAATTAATGATGATGTTTAATTATATCAGTA
>JAMKCH010021916.1:0-19934 GCA_023653785.1 Ophioderma brevispina | reverse complement strand
AATTTGTTTAAAATCGATGGTATGATTTTCTGGAAGTACCAAGACTTGGAAGTACCCACCGATTACACAAATAGGGAGCCCAGATCGAGGTTTATTCACACGAAAATCGCCGTAACTGCTGACAACATGGGCTGAAAGGGTCTTCCACCCACGTCGTAAAAATGCATTGCGGCCAGGCCTGGGCCGTGGCTTTACCGAGATATTAAAGATGGTGTCCAAAGTAAACGCCTTAGCTGATAATAATGGAATCAGCACTATATCAGTAAATATTTATGCCAAGAAGTATCTCACTGGATCCAATATTTCAATTTCTGACACTTTTAAAGTTGTCACATACGTCAAATTCAAAATGGCTGACAAAACAGATTTTAGAAAAATCCCGATCTTACCAAATATATAGGTTGAAAATATATACGAAATATATATATCCGGGATATATATATATATATATATATATATATGAGATGTTATTGGACATAATTAACACATTTCCGATACTTTTGAATTGCTTTGACAATGTCAGTCAATATGGCAGCCAAAAATGTAAGAATCTTCAAAAACAGGATACAAATTTACAATTATTAGCCACAAATCAAAATGTGTCCATTAAATAAACAGATATGTACCTTGAATAATAACCAACTCATAACAAACATTCTGATTTTAAAAAAATAAGTCCACATCCATATAGAAACTAATATGGCCAAAAAAATGCCATTTTTCGCCATATTGATCTTTATTTGATATTTGCCGTTTGTTTAGAAGTTAGGATATTTTAGTATCAGTAGGTTATGGTCAAAATTACATTTCTAATTGTGACATCGATACATTCATTGTGATTGTGGCTGATAGTACTAAATTTTTACCATGCAAAAGATTTTCAAGATTTTGGCTGCCATCAAATAGAAGTGAATTGAATTGAAAGTGACAGAAATTGATTTATTGGCTCCAATAACACATTTCTTAACAGAAAATATTACTGACATAGTGCTGATTCGACTATTATCGAATATGGCGTTCACTGTGGACGCCATCTTGGATATCTCGGAAAAGCCACGGCGCAGACCCGGCAGCAATGTATTTTTATGATGTCTGTTGAACACCATGCTGTCGGCAGCTTTGGCGCTTTTCGTATAAAGTAAACCTTCTGGGCTGCCAGGCTAAAATGCGGTGTGATTTAGTGGTGTGCTCTTTATAGCGAAGTTGCGGAAACTCACGAACGCCTGTCTATAGAAAATCTTGTCAGAGGAGACTGATTTTGAATAGACAGGCGTAAGAATAGGTGTTCGCTTTAGACGTTGGTGGGATTCCGCAACCTCAGCTAGTTACATTTTCCAAAACCACCCCAAGAGGCCGAATTCATATCTTTTTTCTCCATAGCTCTTTTCCCCGATTCAAATATCGCGCCGTGCGTGTCTCTACCTGTAGTACACACCCTGACTAGTGGCTTTAAAGGTTCGCACTTATTTTCTATTGATTTCAGGAAGTGCAAAATAAAAATAAAAAGTAATAAAAAAGAATAATGATGCAATAAAATGATTGACCTTTCGTACCAGCGTAAAAAAGCAACCAGCAACAAGTGAGCTAAAAACCAATTAATTAAAAAGAATAAACTAGAAGTACAGATAGGCCTAAACTGCGACCTTTCCAAATTTGAGATGAATCCGCTTTCTTTTTGATGTAGTAAACATAATACAATGCCATAAGATGCTGTTTGTAACAAAATTCGGGTTCCGGATGTTGTTGTTAAAAATGATAAACCAAAGTTTTAAATCCGTGTGAAAGCACTATAGTCCGGCAGGACCCATAGTCCGGCTCCATAGACGAAGCTAGACGTCAACGGAATAAAGCGTGAACTAATTTGCGTGAAGAGTCAACTGATTTGAGTGCCCTATTCCTTATACCGTTGTAGCCGGACTTTGAGTACGGTACGGGCCGTACTATAATTACTTCTACAAACCGGTATTGGTCCCCACCAAACGGGGTGGGCCGAATACAACCTTAGGATTTATTGAATCAAAAGAATTTGACCGGAATGCCCTTCCTGACGTCTATCCACAGTTTTTGGCGGTGGGCATAGCCTTTCGGCAACCATAACCATGCCCACCATACATCATACAAGGCAGCATTTGCTGGATGGCCGCTATTAGCTCTGTAGAGCTGACGCCCGTGTAGGTAGATCTTTTCTTTCATTCTACCAGGTAGAACCACTACCCTACTCTTGATTTCTTAGAAACCCCCTGAGCGTGGACGGTATAGCCAATACCCGCCGACAACTCTGCTTCGGGACAGTCTAACTGGTTAAAGAGTGCTCCCAGCAGCCCTCCTCAAAAGAAACCTAACCTGACCTGGACCGACCGTGAATCTTTATTATAAATTTGATTTTCTATATAATGATATCGTTTTGAGCTTAGCCTATTCCACACAGTTATTAGTTGTACAAGCATTGTTGGTATTATTGAAAAGTTAAAATTGAGGCGTCGTCCTCGGGAAATCTTTGAATCAGCTTTAAGCGATCATAAAAGCTTGTTTCGCACAAATGGAAAAAACGCGCCCGTTCAACCTGTAACTAACCGTGGCAAACCGTATAACCTAATATGCCAATGGCTACTAGCGAGAAGTATTAACGAGAGCATCAAGATGCTGTGGCTTATCCAAGGTGTAAGCGTGATTTGGTGCAAGGAGGTGGAACAAACCAATTAAGTGACAATTCTCCCCATATCCAACGTCCCTTAACTGCATTTTTTTTCACTTTTTTCAAAAATCACGGATCGGACCCGTTTGGTTTTTTGGGGAAATTGGGCCCTAGATTAACAAGAAAAATAACGCTACCCCACCATTTTTTTGCGGTGATCGTCAGGTTGTAGTCTTTTTCCTAAAAGGATGGTGGGATATAGCCTATAGCCAGTGAATGTTTCATTGTTTAATGCCCACAAAAAAATCAGTTTTGTTCCCAGTAGTATCCAAAACCCTAAAGAATGCCATTTTTTTTTTCTTTTTTTTTTTTTTATTTTTAATTTTATTTAAAAAAATTGAAAAGGCTTCCCCAAAATTGCTCAAATTGCTAAATGGCAAGTCAAAGACAGTTGCAATCTACTTAGATTTCCAAATTAAATTTTAGAAAAACGTTTTAAAAAACAAAATATTGATTTTGGATCACTTGGATATCTTATAACATGGAAACAATTCTATCATCTGTTTTTGTCTTAACCTGCAAATCTCCTCAGTAAAGAAAAGAAAACCACTGCAACAGAATACGTAAAATGGCTCCAAGTTAAATGTATGTGGGCCTACGACTGGCAACAAACTTGAATCCCCTGCGAGGCCACTATTCCCAACCACTGTCTCCACAACCCATCACCCAACCCCATTGGATCCTGTATTCATCATTTACCTGACTATCACTCACCCCCCCACCCATCAACCTCAAGCTCCATCACACCATGGAAGACTGACTTGTCCTTGTCAACCCGATTTCAGTATGCATCAACCAGGGGCAGCAAAATGCTACAAGACTACTAATTGGTTAAAAAAACCTAATTTTTGCACAATTTATGCCTAGTTACGTGGTATATCATGGATTAAACAGTAAAATATAGATGACATTGAGGATTAGGAAGGGCTTTTGTATGGCCAGGCCAGGGTATATTACAATTACTTTATTTACAGGTACTCATTACTGCTGTTTTCCTCACCGTTAGTACAAAACTTTGAAGAAAATTAATTTTCTAATTTTCTTCCATTTGACATCTTCGCCAATTTTTTCAATTCCAAAATGTAGAAGTAAAACTAAATCCTCTGTTGACCTGATATTATAGTTCATCATGGTCAGAGTTATTAACCCTGATCTATGTTTGTAAAGCTAAATTGCATTTACATCTAGACATTCCCCTTCCTGTCAGCCCACCAACTTCACCACCAATCAACCTTTAATAAAGGAAAAACTTTCCCACCTGTCACCAAGTAATATTCACTGAGCCTGTCAACCAAAGTAACTTACAAAATTTTGTCAGTACAAGGATTATCCTGCAACTTTTGTCTGTTTTTTTTTTTGTTTTTTTTCAATTTTGGCTTTCTGGCTTTCTTATACTCGATTCATTCTGATATGGTGACCCCGTACCTTTTTTGCGGAGGTGAAAAAATTCAATGGGCGCAGGGACTTCTGTTAATCATGTTAGTGTGAGGAATGTTAAGGCCTGAATTCACTATAGTGCGTTTCCACATGAATGAAATTGTATTAGTTGCAGGTGAGTGGGTCTAATGACCCGGAGTGTCCTCCAAATAATCCGGTGTGGCCCACGTGCATTTGACATTCTTTCATTTTTCCCTATCCGACTGAATTGAATAGGTCCCAAACTCCGGGGACAAACGTATCTACGCGAATCGACTATAATAAAACCTGTACCGCGGTGGGACTGAATTGGGCCCAAAAAATGGGGTCTCCGAAACTAGGTTTTCCAGAAATTTAAGAAAATAAGCTGCGATCTCCCTCAAATTCCCGCTACTTTTTTTGAGGGTTTTGAAGAAAATTTGGTAGAATGTGGCTTTGGACATGAAAAGTAATGGTCTCTGGAAATGGTCCCCTAAATGGGGACACTGGAACTGAAAAAGAGCCTGAAAATGAGGGACTTATAAGTGGTAGATAAACATACGTCCCTCCCATGTGAGAACGTCCCCCCCCCCAACCTTTACCTTGAATGTTTTGCTGTCATAAAACCCACATTTTGAAACATTTTTAATTTTTTTTACCACATTTTTATACCATTAACATTTAATTTCCAATTCACACCAACATCACATGCACACATTCAAACACAACAAGCACAAAAATGTACACATACCATAGTTTCATAACAATAATGAAGTGGCCTTCACAGGAAAAAAAGAATATTTTTTTTAATTTGTCATACAAAGAAAACTTTCTAATTTCAGAGGTAACATACTCCATGTGTGACAAAATCATGTTATTGCACTACCTATACATAGTTTAGAAATTACTAGGGCATTGCTATATTAAAGAACTGCTAGTGCCAGGGTCACTCTAGCCAAACATCAACAATCAGGCCTACAACATAAGCACATTGGTGTATATCTAATTACTGACCTTGATGCCAAAAAATGGTTCCCTGTTTTTTGGTAGAGACCTTACTAACAAGCATGCAAAGAGTCGCCAGACAACTACGTGAACCAAGAGTATTGATATGATTTTGGTCCTAATACAGAAATGTGTTACAAGTGTAACAAAAGTGGTAACACTTTCTGTGCGTTCTTGATAGTTATGCCCTGTTTCTTGCGTTTAAAATGTATTCCAAGGGGGTGAGGTTTTTGGGCCCTATAGACCTTTTTGCTCAACCCCTCCATATAACTGTTTTCTTTTCATACTGTGGAGTAATGGGAATAAAGTTTGATGAACATAATTGATCTATCACCCAGCACTCTCTTATAGACTTACTTCGTAAGCCACAAACCACGACACGGTAATCTTCTTCGGCATCACACAAGCATGAGAGAAAAAGGGCAATAAAACACAACTGCTATTTTATGCCGAGCAGGCGTACGATAGAACTTTGCACCTGATGCGGCGCTGCAAGAAGTACACTAGCTCTATACGCAACACTAGTTTCAATCACGCTCATCTCGTTGTCATGGAAGCCGGGACCATCCTTCCACGGAGACTGCAGTGGCGTACACAGAATCTTCAGAGTGGGGGCGCGGTAAAGAGTTAAAAACTGGCGTGCTATCGGTAAGGAGACATTCTTTCCGAACTCTTTCCAATAATTTATGATTGACCAAAAACAAATTGCAAAAAAAAAGTTTTGAATGTAAAAAATTTAACGAGAATTCACTATCAGTGTCCCTAAAAAAAATCGAAAGTATTGAGATTTTTGCCCTGATGTAGCTTTCCCTCAAAAATATCCCATTTGAGAGGATTACGCGAAAAGTTCTTAAATGTTTTCTTTGGTACAAAATGGTACAATTTTCTAATTTTCGTATAGGGGCCAATACGAAATTCAGGCCTATGTTTATATTGAAATGTAAGCAAAATCAAAATTGCCTTTCTCTCTCTTGTAAGACAGTTCTGTACCAAATACAAAGTAAGAGATTCTATTGAGTGTCTAATCATATGAAAGTACTATTAGGACACAATATGTGGTACCGATCAAAAATCTCTCGTTGCACCTTTACTATAATGTGAATTGTCCAAAACAGTTCAAGGTCATAGGGTGTAAAATTTACAGAATAGTCCGATTTTGTTTTTAACTGCTTTTCAGTTGTTTTGATTGTTTGATTTAATCACATCAACGTTAAAGAGCTTTTATCACAAAAGAAAAGACCGAGAAGAACCCACCTAAATGCAGAAACCTTGATGTCATGGATACAATAAATCTGCCGAAAGCCAGCTGAAGACCAATCTGGACATCCCTTCTGAGCAGTTTTATGAAGAATTAACCAACTGAAATAGGCCGATATCCACAATGAGCGATTATTTTTTTAAACAATATTAGCACTTTTTTTTAAAAAAAAAAAAACCCAACAAATTTTTCAAAAAAATGGATTTTTACACGGTTCATGGAACAGGTGAATGGTGAAGATTGAAAATGTCGTGTGTCACAAACGATGGAATTTTGTAATAGGAATAATTAATTAGCGGGATCCGATATAATTCAACGGCCTGCTGGAAACGCCGTCTCCAAGTGATTAATAGCCGGAAATAGTAATACCGTGTCTACGATCATCATTCAGTTTGTGTATTGGTTCAGGCGGCAATTTTGTCAAGTAGAGGTTAATCCTCTCGAGTGGTGGCACTATTTCAATCATGGACGGACAAGACGTAGCATTTCAGCTCTGTCGTTAAGGCAATCTGGGATCCCAATTGTAATTACAAAATCGCCTTATTTTAGGATAAAAATACGCATTTCTTAGCATTCTCGTTCGGAGATATAGTTTCTTAGACAATTACAACGTAACTGTGCAAAATATCAACTTTTGAACATTGGGGCGCTCTTCAAAAATGTGCTAATATTGCTTTAACCAATCTGGAGAATCATGTCTACAAGGAGAATCGTAGACAGATTTGGAGTTAAACCAGCAGTCTCCAAAAAAGAATGATAAGAAGTAGGAATGCTCAAGACAACAACAAAAAACTAAGTCGTTTGAAGAAAGAAAGACACAAGAGTCAATACAACAAGCCCTGAGAGATGGAAACAAGGTGCACTAAGCTTAATTTGAAAAAAAAAAAAAGGAAGGATTTCCTAGATCGTCCGCGTTTACACCAACAAAAGTAAGGAACTTGAGTGAAATCACAGAAAGGGAAAGTGCCAGTAAAGAGCAGCCCCCTTTCGACAACATCTACGCAAATATGCGCAAAAGTCAACTGAATGAAAAACAAAAAGATCTCCTTCCTCAGCAAAACATTAGTTACACCACTTGGATTAGTAATACTTCTAATTTATCGACTCTTAATGGAAAATATAATATTTATAAATATTTTAAAAAAAATACATTTCTTATAGGTGTAGAATTATTTTCATTTGGAAAATTCACCAAAAGAATGAAACACAAAAACTGCCTTCTCATGTAAAATCATGAAAAAGTAGATACGACTGTTGCACTCACATGCGAACTACAAATACACCCTCTAAAGGACATGAAGAGACCACCAAAGCGACCAAGCATTCAACGCTAAACCACCCAGTCTGTCAGGTTAAACAGCTATCTTCAAAAAAGAAGTTCTCCCAGTACCCAATGCATCCCATACATAGGGGGAAGAAAAGCCCTCTCCGAGAACAACACGGCTACTACGTGAAGTTATTCGCAATCTATGGAGCACAGCCAGCCGCAATACCTGTGAGCTGGAAGAATGGGAGAAGATAACCATCCTTATATCCACAGAGGAGAACACTAGTGATCCTCATGCTTCAGGCCCTCAACTCTGAAGAATTCTAATGGTAACCTCGAATGGGTATTCTCGCTTCAAAGAACCATCAACTACCTGATGAAAACAAATATATCGACCATACATCCGACGGGTTTCATGGAGACAATATCAGGATGTGTGGACCACCACGAAGCATAACGGAAATTGCTCCTAGATCAAAAAAAGGTAACAAATGTGGGAAAACCTGGCTAAAACCTGCAAAATGCATACGGTAATGTACCACACAACCTCGTTACAGTTTGCTTAGAGTGGTATCTGTCCCAGACCACATTAGGAAGATCAGATTTACATACTATGATGAGCTGTTTATATGGGTCAAAACAACTGAATGGACAACGGATGGATTAGAGTGCATTATAGGAGTCTTCCAAGGTTGCCCACTCTCCTGCATCTCCTGTTTCTGGCCGTCTTCAATCTGCATCTTGACCCTAGGACCAGTCCAAACACCTTGGTACTGGCATGAGGGGATCTAACTTCAATCATCTGCCAAAGCTACGCAGATGACATGGCCATGAGCTAGGATGCCCAGACGATGCCAAGAACTAGTAAATACAGTGAACAACTTCCTTAAGTGGACCCCGTACCATGAAAGCCAAACCAAGCACATGCAAGTCTCATGCCATGAAGAGGTTTGTTCCCCAAGCAGAAAACTCGACAGGACACACACGCCTATGTGGCATACGAATCCCGGCCTAAAATAGACGAACAGCAGATTGGCTTATATCCACAGTCAAACCCATGCGTTTCCTCGTGAAGCTGATCTATAACGAACTGAAGGACATAACAGCAGAGACTGTTATGCACAAAGCTGACAGAATGCTTCAAACAACCATTCAATTTAACTGAGTGGGCCCGGAATCTATGGATATCAATAACTGCTTTGTAGCCAACTGACGTGTGGGAGTTCCACCATCTATAACTTCCCAATTTCCTTAGTCGAAGTCTGGAAGCTACTTGCACCAAATACCCGAAGCAATGGGCAAGGTATAAGCAGAATTACCACCACCACATCCGCCTGCTCTGTACAAGAGCAGGAAACGCGTAATCCTGCAACTCAGAAAAGGCTAACCACATCAGTCATAATGTATGCAAGTAATAAGTTACCATCTAAAACACATACTCTAAAGACGGAGTACACATTAGTCAGCAAGAATGGTATGAAATGACTCACCGGACTAATAAAATATGTAGATGAGGAAGATATGTTGGCCTACCTTTACGGATGTGCGAAACAAGGGCAGTGGTTGAACAGGGAGTCTGTCATGCAGGTCGACACCTAGGCTCCTGGAAGAAACTTTTGTATGTCTGGACGTCAGAGCTTCTGCCTTTCCACTCAACGCAATTCAGGTCCAATTCCATCCCTGCCAATCTGAAGCTGTGGGGCAAAACCAATCTTGGACTCTGCATTTATGTCATCATCGTCATTGTACCCTGTTCCACATCCTCAATGGTTTTGGTAGCTACTCATTCCAAAAGCTGTGACATGTGCTGATCTGTGGCACAGGTGTAGACCTGATGGGTCAAGCAACTTTGGCTAGTCATCAAGACACCTACACCTTGGGTCAAAAGGGTTATTGCTAGGTGGATCACACCACCACTGGGGTGTTCCCCCAAAATATAATATGGCCACATCATCAATCCTTGTAGTGTCATGATGGTGACGTCGAATAAAGGCTTCTAGACTATAGCTCTGTGTACTTGTGTCTTTACTGCGTCTCCTGTGGGCTTACAACCCAGCCTGCTACAGTGGTGTCAGAACCGGGATTGTACTAGTCCAAATATAACAAATGAATAACCTCACGCAGCACTGCCTTTTGTGGTGAGAAATTCCTGCCAGAACTGACACGTTGGAAACACAGTTTAACCTGTATAGGACTGCCAGTGGCCTAAAAATAAGGCAAACGCATGAGAGTTTCCACGCTACTTCCATGTGGCACGGAAGCGAAGTCCTCAAGTGGTCAGCAAATCATTGTCTTTCGCTCCCGAGAAGACAAGAGGATACCACAGTTCTCATCAGAAAACTAGATGAACACTAAGCTTCCACAGAAAATGTAACGGTAAAATTAACGACACGTCTTTACAACGCGTAGTCAGGATCGCAAGAATCTATAGATACGTATGTGACGGACTTAAGGTTAAAGCCAGCTCTTGTGAGTGAAACACTTGGAATAAGGTCTTATCCGCGACAATGCTAATTCTGGGGATTAGGTCAGATGCAGTAAGAAAGAACTACTATCAACCAAAAACTTAGACTTAGCTACAGCAATTAGACAGCTGCAAGATAGATGAGTGCACAAAATTCACAACTGGGCAAGCTGAATCAAGTTACAGAGGATGGCCAACAACTAGACACATTGCAGAAACGTGCAAAGAAGAAATACAGAGGTAAACCGCAAAAGAAAGACACGTCGCAACGTGCACAAGGAAGAAAGGAAACGTCGCAACAAAAGACTTTGCTTGTAGAAAGTGTGGTAACACACATGGTCCTCGCAACTGCCCTCCGTATGGACAAAAATGCAAAAAGTGTCAAACCATCATTTGCAAAAGTGTGCCGATCCAGATCTGACAATGTTGAGGAACTGATTGAGTCTACAGATATGACCTGAATATGGAGAATATAAGCTCGAAGGCTCAAAGTGTCACAAAAGATATGACAATCAGCACTAAAATCGGACTACTACAACATCTATGAAAGTTGATACAGAGCAGCATGTAATGTTATGTCAGTTCAACATGGAAACAACTAGGTAAGAGCCAAATCGTACCGTAGAAAACACACTAGAGCATTTGGTTGTCAGAAAATTTACTCCTGTGCAAATGCACATTGGAATGTTGAGCATTGCACATACTACCCTCTTGTATTTGAAATTGTACAATAATGATAGAAATCCAATACTAGGTTTTGAAGCAAGTAAAGCTCTAGGACTTGTTAAAGTAGATGTACAAATTGAAAAGGAAGGGTACAAGAAGTTCAGAAACTTGAAAAAACCTATTTTTAATATAAAGCATTTTAAAAAAAATCAGAAACTTGAAAACCATGGTGTAAAAACAAACAGCTCATAACGCGTAAAGGTGGTGTTTGAAGGCATAGGTGTAATACCAGGAGAACAAACCCTAAGTTGAAACCAGATGCCATACCTGTTGTTCATTGCACTCGTAGAGTACCAATAGCACTCCAAAGAAAGGTAAAAATGACTAGACCGAATGGAAAAACTCCATGGTAATTCTAAGGTAAATGGTACAAGGCCGAGGTTGGGTTTGTAGCATGGTAACCGTTTTGTCAACCTACAGGGAAAGTACGCATTTACATTGACCCAGATATAAACAAGAGGCGCTCCTCGAGAGCAATTATCATATGAAACTTTAGATGACATTTCTGACAATTTAGTGGGTCCAGCTTATTTACCACTTTAGATGCAAATTCAGATTTGGATGGTACAATTAAGCCCTGATCTTCTGATCTTTTGATTTTTCAATACAGAGTTTTGTGATACAAATTCAATCGAATGCCTTTTTGTATCAGTGTAGCCCCCTAAATCTTCAAGAATTATGACGATCTTTACAGACTTCCAAATGTCCTGTCATAATGGATGATATTCTGATACATGCTATACCACTCAAGCTCACATGATTAAATCTTGAAAGTGCCAAAAGATGTCAGAAATAACCTTAAAAACTAAATGCAGAAAATGCAAGTTTTAACAAATCAGAAGTAAAGTACCTAGGACATGTCATTTCAAAATATGGGTTAAAAACCTGATCACCAGAAAGTATAGCGATCTCATAAATGGCCGCTCAATTGACAAACCAGGTATTCACAATTCTTAGAAGGGTATTATATTGGCAAATTCATTCCAAACTTGTCACAAAAATCAGAGTCTTAAGAAAGTCTTGGACAAAGATGTAGCTTTCTTTTGGGACAAAGAACAAGAAGATGTTTTCAGGAATAAAAGTTGGTAACACAGGCTCCAACATTGAAATTCTTTGATACTACAAATATTTGACTATAAATTGTAGTAGCTCCCGCTCATGTACTGCGCAGTCCTCCTACTGAAGGACACGATAGCAATATGCTCAAAAGCTTTTTACAGATGAACTAGATCCAAAAAACTGGCGCAAATTTGAGAAAGAATTAGCTGCAATGTTTTCGGCTGCACCAATTTCACATTTCACCACTACAATAATTTGGTCGTACAGTAAATGTCCAAACCAACCAGACCTTTAGAAACTATTTTCAAAAGCCGCTCTCACTGCCCCCATTGCGTTTACATAAAATTGCCTACTAAAGCAAGCTGCAAACATAAGTTTGGTGTCAAATATGTAAAGGGCAGGAATTTTACATATAGCATATGCCTTAACAGAACTATTTACCATTCACAGAACCTGAAACTGGAGCATAATGTACCTATAGGTATGATAGAATGTTATCAATGACCGATAATAGCATTGCTGAGCTCAAAAGCACCTGAAAATGATGTTGAATTGAGTATGCTTCACAAACCATCAAAAAATGTGGCCAGACATTAAAAAGTTAACGGCAAATTATCGGCAATATTGGACAATCGAGAAAACGTACAATTGAAGATTGCTTAATATTTAAGGTCAATCGGTAGTTGTACCAAAATTACTAAGGGCCACAGTATTAAAAGATATACACAAAGCTCATATGTGATTGATAGAGTAACAATGGCCAAGGATATAGTGTATCTGGCAGGAATGCTAGCCGAGGTCCCTCACCAGTTCAACAACTGGGACCCATGTCTGAGTTCAAACCAAAACAGGTCAATGAACCTATGTTAAGACATGAAAACCAAATCTACCATGGCATAAAATAGTATTTGAGATAGATGGTAAATCTTATTTGTTTGCTCGTTTGGATTATTACTCAGCTTCTTTGAAATTAAGAGCTTTCAACCCCAACTAGTGCTAGAGTGATTACTTTATGTAAGCAACACTTTGCTACATTGTATCCCTGTTGAAATGGTTACCGATAATGCATCATACTATCCAAACCTCAGAATCTTTCAGAACTTTGCAGGAATTCATTCAATTTGGTTCACAAATCATCGCCAACATGGTTTCCAAGAAGGAATGGCAAAGCCGACTACAATAGGCCTAGCAACAAACATATCAAAAAAGCAAAAAAGGAGGCAAAGATGTATATTTTGCATTGTTGGTATACCAGAATGTCCATAACAAATGTAGGTGCAAGTCCAGCACAAATATTAATGCAAAACGCCCAATAACCACTCTGCCACTACCAAAAAGCTGTTCACACCAACATAGTCCCAACTGTAAAACAAAACACTAGATCACAAACATCAGGCAAACCAAAAGAATATTTTGACAAAGGTACCAAAGAACTTCCTCCAATGGAAAGAGGAGAAAAAGTGAAAATGCTACTGCACAAACGTTGGCAAGATGGCAACTGTGATTAAAAAGCCAAATTTCCAAGAAGTTACATGTTGAATGTCACGGAGCAAGTACAGACGAAATAAATTCCTCAACTTAAGAAACTACCAAAATAAGAAAACCTAAACAAAGAAACAAACCAACAGATAAATATTATGATTAACTTTGAATTGTGAAATGGAAAGGGACTTGACTATGAATTATTGAGATTACTGTATTTATAGTAAAGTTAGTAGGTAATTAAGTAAAGCTCACAGCCATGTATGTCTAGCATTTACACAAGTCTGGAACAAACACAATTGTATCAATTCCATTAAGAACACATAAGGCCATTGATATAGCCTATTGTTTAATAAGGTTAGCCTTCTCTGAGTTGATTGCTACCACTGTATTGTTGTTACCAAGATAAACACATGCCAATAGTGCACATTTAGGAACTGTATATAAATCAAATGGCCACACATTACTAGGTGTATGATGAATGATCATGAAAAATATGACCACCCCACTAAAAAATGCTCTTGAAGATTTATGTGTGCTCCAAGGAGGCCTGAAATAACTGCCACAGTGGGCTGCCTCACAAGAGCTATCAAATACCTTGATGACTGATATAAGTAGTCAATTAATTACTTTACTCACCATTCATATGACTGCACATTTGAATTCAATTTTAAAAAAAAGATGTTTAATCAAATCTTGAAATTATCTGCTGGCAGTTTAATGATTTTTATGGTTTAAATGTTTTGATCTTAATTCACACTGTATCTATCTTCTCATTCAAAGAAGGTAATGTGACATGTGCTGCTCATGTGCACAGGTGTAGGCCCCGTGATGGTCAAGCACTTGGCTAGTCAGCAGAAACACTACACCTTGGTCAAAGGTTATTGCTAGGTGGAATCACACGCACCCTGGTCACAATATAATAGTGGCCACATCATCAGATACCTTTTAGTTGTCATGAGGGTGACGTAGAATAAGGCTTATAGCCTATAGCTCTGTGTACTTGTGTATGTACTACCTGCGTCCCCCTGTGGCTTTACAAGCCCCCAACCTGCGCCCAAAGCGGAAGAACAACGGGCGGCCATGAAACCAATCACTGAAGCAATCTCTACAGATCTGGCACCGTACGTCGAGAGGCAAATCAGAAAAAAAACATCGCACGTGAGAATCTGAACTCCTCTCAACAATTGCCTTTTCACAGCTGATGTACAAACCTCATCGAAATCCGTCTTAATATAATAATACAGCAAAACCAACATTATGAGAAGAACATGACTGATATTCCTGATGGATGAGGAACATAAACAGTTCCTCCAGAATCCTTGATACAGCTAAGAGACCCTAAATCTTTTCTACCAAACAAAGAAGTGATCATAATAGAGCTGACAGCCCTATGGAGGAGAACCCCCCACTATCCAATGCATATGCAAGAAAGAAGTGCAAATACCAAGATCTAGTGACTGACTGTGAAAGCAGAGGATGGTCTACATACTACTTTCCAAATAGAAGTAGGAAGCAGAGGTTTCTGCAATACATCAGTCAACAAATGCCTGGCATCATGGGCATTCCTAAAGGAAAGAGAAAGGCTACAACCGATACAGCAGCCAAAATTGCACTCAGAGCGAGCTATGTCATCTGGTTCAGCAGAAACTCAAAGGCATTCAGACAGATGGAGCTACAAGCAACTCCAGCAATATGCTCTGAGGGAAGTGGAGTGGTGAGCCTCACAAAACCATGTTTTCAAAATACCCGCCAAAGTCTGGTCCAAGCCCAGGACCGCATAATCCACTAATCTAGACAAAGAGATACTGCAAGAGGTGAATTTCGGGCTAATAAAGAGTCACCTTCACGAGGGAGATATATCAGGAGTGCTTATCTTAAACATCTTAAAGCGGATAAAAACTAGGCTCCGAAGGTGACAGCATTGGTGCTCTACCAATGAACTATTCCTGGATTCTTCGTTTGACAGTTCTATATAAGAAGTACAGAGTTATGACTAGTGACCTCCCATAGACTCTGTATCCCCAGTCACATTTTGCATTCTAATATTACCACAAATATCATAAATGGTGCAACCAGTTTATTTTCGGCTCCTGTACCATTTGACGAAACGAACAATTTGACACCATTTAATAATGAATGGATATAGCTGAAATTTTACCTCCATTGTGACCTTGAACCTATTTTGACTTATCTATTGAACTACAACATGCAGATAAGTTAAACTATACCGTTTTTTTTATCCTTCAGAGATGGATAACTTGTTGGTATACTTTTCGACGCGTTTTGACGCTTTTCATATTTTGAACCCATATTCCACTCCTTCGATTTTGGTAAACTTTTGATATATTGTTAAGGTAACATTTGTCCTAATTTAAAGAGACATGAGGACATTTCCAGAAAGAAGCGCCCCCAATTTTTGTCAAACTTCTATTTTTTGCATATTTGGAATGCTTACCAATGTATTAGATCACACCTGAAGTGAATAAGATGAATACGCCGTCTTTATGTAATAAAATGATGATTTAGTATTTTCTGTCGTGCACGACAAAAATTCAAAGCATGGTTTACTATGGGGAATGATTGCGATAGCAGACAAGTTCAAAACAAGGTTTGTGGTTTCCTTATGTACTTATTTGTCCAATGAACATTCGAAACGTTCTCGGCAGGTGGTCTAAAACCGATCCAGTGAAATTTGAGAGAAATTTGTATCCTCATAAAAAAAATCTCCTCATGTCACTTTAACTGGCCTACTCTTTATTCCGGTTGGTTTATTATTTTATCAATTTCAAGTGGGTTAGTGTACGTTATTCCAGACTATCCATGTATAGGGCTACGTTTGGTAAAGAGTTACGAGAACCAGTATAACAATTACATGTTGGTAAAAGAGACACTGGCACATTTGAAAAAATAGTGCGCTCTCTAAATTTATCAAAATTGGTATTTTTGCATGGTTATAAAGCTTTTATATGCATTAGCCCTCACCTGAAATTATTAAGCCCAAATGAGCGCGCTTATGGGTAAACAGAACGATTATCCACAGACAAAGAATGGGACAAGACAAAGGTTTGCCAATTGCATCACATCGTGCGTATGACGTAGTCCTTTATTCATAACTGTTTCTCCAAACAAACATGGAATTTTTGATGTGGCCTGGCTTTAATACCAATTCATTTTAGAAACCCGTAGGCTTTGGAGACAGTTCTCCTATAAACCCCTACCACAGATTGTGCCATCTTGTAAAGCCAACATGCAAGGTCTGTTAAAGCCACATCTGCAATTTTTGTGTATGAAAGCTACATATGTAAAATAAATAATTCTTATGATTGGCTTGCCCCACATGAGACAGTTTCCTCTAGTCAAATTTTCTCACCAAATGAATTAAAATTACAGTAACTATACCCAAGTCATTAACACAACCGTTGGATTGAGACAGTTTACCCTATAAACCCATACCACAGATTGTGCCATTTGTAAAACCAACATTGCAATGGTCTGTAAAATCACATATGGGCCATAATTTTAGTATGGTCAAGCCCCATATGTAATTATAAATTCTTTTGATTGCATGCCCTTGACACGAAACAGTTTCCTCCTCTAGTCAAATTTCACAAAATGAATTATGAATACGTAAAAGCCAAAATTAATGCCATTATATACTGCATCAGAGACATTGCATGCAAAGAGGTATGCTGACTTACTTTATTTGGAATACTAATCATTTTAGCCTGGCTTACTACTCGCATCAGTCTAGGATCAATTTGATCTCGCGGATTAACAATTGTGTATCAAACTCAGTTAAAGGGCTCTACCTCAAATCCCTCAAGGGCGCCTAGAACATTGTTTGAATCTTAACTTAAACTGTTGAACCCGAAGTCAGGTACCTCTAGGGCTCGAGGACATTCCGATATCTCAAGATAATTGCAATATAATTTTAATTAATGCAATAGACTGAAACTGAGTGCACGAAAATCTGAAGTCAAATAACCATCTGGGATTGCCTGAACTAAATTCAATGAAAATAACTTTAATATCCGCTATTTGATCAGCTCAACATTTGATAAGTACTTTCTCATTAATACATAGAGCATAATCGCAGAGCCTGAAGTCAGTTACTTCTGGCTCGCTCACATCAGTTATCAGTAAAGATAAAATTGCCATATATTGAATGACAATCAAAAAAATGCCAACATAAAGCAATGAGGCCGCCTTTTGGCCAATAAAAAGAGAACTGGTGCCAAACAAGTTTCTGAGCAGAAACTTGACCAAACCCCCCCCCACCCCCACACCCCCTCCCCGGCGGGGTGGGGGGGGGGCTGGTTATCCAAGAGAGAACCAAGCAGGCAATTTTTTAAATACTCAAATTCCTATTTATACCAATATCTACAGTTAGTTCATAAGATTCTTTAAATCTCAACCAACTAAGGCACTACATGAATTATTCCTTATAATAAAAAATGGGGCTAACGCCACAAAATGTACCCCAATTCGATTGGATAAAATTTTGAGTGAGCCAACATTGATATGGCACTCACCAATCCTGACTCGGATAGCAGAAGGCACAAGGTTAAGGTTAATAACCAGAGCATTAGTTAGGTTTGATTGAGAGTTCCTAATTAACACTACTTTGCCTAAACTCCTCCCACATTCGAACAACACAAACCAAATAGCTCCTTACTGGGGAAGAAGGCACCAAACAGACATTTTATTGTTAAAGACTCCAATAAAAGCTTGGCCGATTTGCTACACAAAGATGGGCAGGTCCATTTAAAGGAAAGAATTACTACCAGGGTTTTCCTTTAAATTGGTGATACAAATAGAAACATAACCCCCCCATATAACAAATAACACAACAACACGCACGCAAGCAAAATTTGGCGCAATATAACCCATGGTAAAAATGAAACCAAACCAAAAAGTTTTTATGTCAATTCACATTGAACCCAAATATGCATTAAAAATTACTGCCTAAACTGTACTCATTACATAACACATAGGTTTCACCAGACACAGAAAGTATTTAAAGGATAACACTTGGAAAAATATGTGCCCAAATATTGCACCAATCAGCATTTTTGGTTAAAGAACATGCAATTGTTATCTGATGCAAATTTATAAAAACATTACGCGTTTTGCCCGTCTTAAGCAATGCCCCTTGGGGAGGTTAGATGGTGACAAACCCAATCACAAATGAAGCGCACATAAACGAAGGACAATAGGCAACAATTTTTCAACCAATTTTGAAAATTTCAACCGCTTGCTACAAATGAATACCTAGACCTTGTATGTACATATATTATAAAACCATACAAGGCCAAGAAAAGGCTTCACTTAAGTGGCTACACACAACAGAAATACCAAGCCCTCTCTGGATTTATTTAGAAAATTACTTAAGCTTTACGTATACATCAGGCAGGCATATTTTCAAGAATGCACAATAACCACAACTTCCAACAAGGACACCTCTGCAATCTCAAAGACAGCACGTCCAATTGAGAGACCCCGTATAACTTGTTACAAAATAATTATCAGCACCCGTGGTATTATGGGGTATTATGTGGTGTGGAACTTGTTATTGATAAATAATGCTATTAAGGACCCGATAACAAACACACGGACAGCTGTAAATTTTTAATATGGGTCACGCAAGTAGAGTAGTGCTTGTCTTATCGATTGGCTAGGACAAAATAAGCGAACGGATGTCCTTTACCGACATGCAGTCCATTCAATTTAACAATGTTGCCGATGCAACCTTGGAATCCATCACGTTGAATGCAATGATGTTGTGGCGTGAGCCCCCTTTGCCCCTCCTATGGATCGAATGATATGCGTGGGTAAGTTTTTGCCAGAGGCAGAACTCTGCGCCCTTTTACTATTGAGAACCACTGCAGTACACGATCCCTTCGTCTTTAAGTTCTAAGTTTAGTTATTGTCATCTACGTCTACAGCATCCTTTGTTACAGCACCTGCAGTGATGGAATGCAAATGGAGAGATTTTGCGCTGGGCGGGAAGACTCGTCTCTCGCAGGCCGCGCTCGCTGTTGATTGGGTCAACTCCCGTCCCGATTTATGAATATTCATAGAGGTGCCACGACAGAATATTCATTCACTAAATTTAATCATGGTATCCTCGCAGCATAAAATCTATACAATGAGGCTGACACTATTTGGGTGAAACATTCTTGTCAATTCCAATTACCGCTACACCACACAGCCTCCTCCCAGAATGTTCCGTCCCGGCACTCGACTCGACGGCCCCAAATACGGGACTATAGAATTGCATCTCTTGCCACTTACTCTAGACCATTATTACTTATTACTTTGCTATAACATTTCAATTTAGATACAGGTGTTTTTCATGCTTAAGAGTTGGCCACTTGTAGGTGTCAGTCAACTCCTTCTCGTGGTAGGTCGTGGCACCCACTTCTCTTGTAATCCGTGAAGTAGCGCAGTTCGTCTGTCAGTCCTGAGAGTAACGCCCAAGTGTCACCTCTATTTATAATCCGTCTGATGCTTACGGCCAACACTCACTCCAGACCTTCACGGATCGCCTTGCCCCCTTGACTAATTGATCATAATCTAA
>JAMKCH010021915.1:0-115166 GCA_023653785.1 Ophioderma brevispina | reverse complement strand
GAATTAGCTTTTAACGCCGTCTTTATGTATAGATGATTTATAAAAAGTGTTTGTTTTTTCTTCTGTGGGTCGGACACGACAGAGGTCAAAGTATGGTTTTTCTATGGGTAATGATTATGATAGCAGGCAAGTTTCCACCATGTTTGCGGTTTTCTTTTGCACCCTGTGCGTGGATTTCCAACAGACAACCTTTCATGAAATGTGTTTGTTTCCATGCGGCGTAGGCGCATGGTCTAACCTACAACTACGACACCCAGTGAAAATTTTGAGAGAAGTTGTGTCCTAAAAAAATCTCCGTTCCTGTCACTTTAAGCTTACCTTATCAAGTGGCTGATTTCTAGAATTGATTGGAAGAAATGGCTGCCTCTAGAGCGGTCAATGTTTGGTGGAGACTACTCTTATACCTTGCTGTTCTATGATGCACACTTGTGGAGTGTTCATTGATTTCTGTTTTTCACTTCGCTAAACAACTGTGACAAATGTGAGATAAAACTTTATTTTTTCCAATGGTATTGTCCAGTACCATATACAGTCCAATGTTACACCTGCTACACAGTTTCTGTCTTTATATGTTTGACTTAGTTTTTTCTACTTTTTTGGAGGGGGCATGTGCTTCCCCTACTCCAGACACCACACTATTTCTTTATATCGAAAGCAAACACACCAACTGAGTCGACAACTAGGGTCAAGATGTAGTAAACTTTATTGAAGCTGTCTAACCTTCTTTTACTTGAGGTCTCAGTCTGTAATAAAATGTTCCCTAACTCACAAATACCTTGTAGCAACATGTCATTGGAAAAACTGCCTCGGGTCCAATTCTCCTCTTCGGCGTCCCAGGGTGCCCTGGTTCCTGGTCCAATCGACCAATAAGATGATTGAGGGCTGCTCCATGAGGCCTCATTGAAAGCTTCCTCTAGCGCTAACGTATAACATCAACTCTCTTCCCTGGAAATACCAAAGGAACAAAACGCATAAAACTAGAATTTCTCAGTTTCTTCTCGGACTTTTGCCGCTCTCGTTAACTTATAGAATATAACATGGGGACGCCTTACCTATCGTATTTAACCTTGTAAATTGACCTTTTTTTTTGTTTGAGTACCTATATCGAGCGTACGCTGAACGTCCAGCTATTGCCCACATAAGGAGCTTTGTGCATCATAACAGAATTTTCGCTCACTTCTTGTGTAAATTAGTGATCGTTTTTGAAAAAAAAAAAATTATAGTGGGGCTTTCTGTTTTTTGAAATGAACCCCCTTTCAAAAACTGCAACATTATCAAATAAGCACCGAACAGACAGTCAATCATACAAACCACACCCACTTCAACAACATTACACACAAGTTTTATTGGCCTTTAGAATATACTAATGGAAGTCCTCTTGCCACCCAATCGTAATTTTTGCAGACTTAAATTTGCAGTTCTGCAGTTTTTATGACAACCTGAAAATTAAAACATAACTAACATACCCACACTGCACACTGAGTATTGTACAGCAACTAATTCCATTGCAATCGGGATTTTTTATGTCCCATCAATGACTGCAAAGTGGCAATTTAATACCTATATAACAGTTTATGAAAGCATGCTGTCACTCTAACTTCAGGCCAAAGAGTTAAGGTCCATTCATACTTCACTGCCCTGCATGCAGTGCAGTAATGACAAAAACCCTCGTCTGACCAACCACAGCCACCCGTTCAAATTACATCATTGCGCTGCTGCTGTGTTGAAGTCAGCGATGGTGGAAGTATGAATGCCTTAAAGCGAGGTTTATCACTATTCCCCTAGGGCAACGGAAAAACACTTTACGGGCGAGCGGACCTTTTCAGTAGTCGGTCCGGCGAATTTTAATCTTTTTAATAATAATAATATAATGGCATTTGATCATGGCGCTCTACAAAGATCACAGCGCCTAACAGAGCATTGGCAAAACTATTGCACAACAGACCCTCAGAAAAGAAACCGCACTAATCAAACACTGGAAGAAATATCCTTCAGCAAACGTTTTGAAACGGCACCGAAACGCCTCCCTCACTTACAGGTAGCTCATTTTCCAAGCCTGGGGACGACAGCAAAAGAAGAGTCGCCAGCTCGCTTTCGAGAGCGGGAACGACGACTCTGTAGTTATCAGTCCGGAGCGTAGTCTTTACCTGTTTTCACAGCAGCCGTTTACAGTGTCCTAACAAAGCTGGGAGATTTCTCAATAGGATGGAGCGACATCTTAATACCCTTAAATACTACAACAGATTTTGAATTAATCTATCTTGTAAACCGCAAGCCAATGTCAGGAATGCAGAAGATTCATCAGACCACCCGGTCCTATCCCACACATGCAAATACTAGCCGGGCGGCTTTGTTTGGGAGACAGTTTGCAGCCGTCGGAGATCCACCGTGCGCGCACCAACAGGAGGAATTGGCATGTCCAATGCTGGCATAGTGACATTGCGCTGACAGCAATTATTGGGACAACGTCTTGGGTGATGATCGGACGTATACGTGCCACAATTCCGCAAATGAATTAACGTTTTACAAAGTTATTTATATGTATTGACATGCTTGAAGAGGTAGTTCAAATGTTACGCCCAGGTTTTTCACAAATGTGAGGTCTGATAGAACTATCATCTATTTCAAATTAATGTTTGAATATAAGTTAGTTTAAAATTCTGGGGCTGGCAATTACAAGGATTAGTCAAAACACATTATGTTTTATACATCATTTTACTGAGGCCTGATTTCCTTTCCAATGTTGACTGGAACATCTGCATTTTCCTTCTTGATAAGTGAAATGCCCCAAAATAAAAACTAACACCCCTAAAAAGACATGGACCGTCCTTCCCCGTGACCCCAGGTCACACCCGGTCGGCCTTGCCATCCTCCTCAGCTCACGTTTTGGCCCACCTCCCACCGGACGCACGAACCTAATTTGTTGGGCAGGGATTGAAGGGGGCGAGGGAGCTTGAGGGAGTAAAGGTTGATGTAGGGGGAAAGGAGTGGGACATGAAAGGTGAAGAGTGGGAGAGACCGGGAGCTGAAGAGAAATGACGTAGTTGGCGTCAGCATTGGAGAAATCATGCCTCATTTAATGTATTTCTAAAACATAATGTGTTTTTGACTATCATAACACTGAGCTGATTTCCTTACAGACTCAATGTTGACTGAAGCATTAAGCCTACTTCGTTGAATGAATCTTTTCAATCAAACACCCAGACTAGCTCCTCACGAGTCGGAGGGGACATACTAGTTTCCGAGCGTCGCTCACGGATGCAGCCAAAGGTGGGACTGAGGACACAACAACAATACAGACACATATTATGACATCAAAGATGCACATCATAAAAGTTGAACACATGATGGCCCCTAACAGGGGCGGAAATCTCCGGGGCGAGTGGCAGGTTTCGGCAACTTAGGTATGTGGAATGTTTCGGTAAATTTAGCGTTGTTTCTCTGCAGAAGAGCCTCGCACGCTTTCGTTGTGGGCGTTTTTCTACATTTCTGTAGTATCAACAAACCGACGAAAACGTGAGGGAGCCTTCCACACACTGCTTGGCAAATTTCTGCAATTGAGATTTCCTCACGCGTGGGAGGCCCCGCCCCCGGAAGTGATTTACGACGCGAATGAGCCCGGGCGGTGAGGGACCCACCCCCGCGCCGGAATCAGCTGATAACCGCGGAAATCTATCTGGCTATCATCGTCTTTGACGCGGGACCGTTAGGGGCAGCATGAGGTGAGAAACAACCCGTCTTTCGAGCCTCGGAGAGCAAGCGGTTTGGCGCTTATAGTACCCCAGGCCCGAACAGTGACCCACAGGCGATCCTTCCCGCCGACCGACGAACTGTTTGGCGAATCTGGGGTAGGATTGGATGGTCGAGTGTCTAAAGGAAGATGTCTCGTTTTTGGCCAGAAAGTCCGGCCTGAGAAACAACTTAACCCTGTACCGTGTAACTCTGATGCTGAAAAAAAGAATGAGATGTTTTTAATCTCCGATACTCGTCTCCCGGGAGGCAAGTGGCGACCGCAGGAAGGCTGCTTGAGAGTGACATCTTAACGAAGCTCACTCATCGGTTCGAACGGAGGCTTAGTTAAGTAGTCAAAATATGGTATTAAGGTCCCAGGAGGGACCACCTTCCTGGTCGGGGTCGAGTGTTGTACCTCCCCTCCGAAGGATACGGGATTACACTCATCGTTGGATGGGGTAGACATCCGGTCCGCAAACCCTCTGTGAATAGCAAGGATGGCGGCCGTATACTTTTCTGCGTAGATAGTCTCAAGCCGCTATCGAGCCTTTCGGTGAGGATTCCGCATCTCGGCTACAGTGTGGCTCGCGTCGGAGAGACTTCTCGTCGCTCACCCCAAGCCCACTCCACACGTCCGTGAGTTAGGGTCCCAGACTGCCTACGATTAAGCGCCCATCCGTGGATCCCTTTCTTCCGGCGGATATAGCGAGGCCCCCCCTCGCGAAAAACCGCAGGTCCTGCCGCATCGGCATCAGTTCCTGAATATGACCACGCAGGTATCAACGCTAGTATCTTCGGTCGATCCATCGCATATTGTATCCAAGATCCTGCTCTCCCGTCCCCTTCTTATACTCTCCATTCTTCTCCATCCTATTTACTGGGAGCCAGTCCCATCGCACTCCTTGACCCCGTCCTCCATTTGCTGCCTCCGTTCTCATGCTATTGCTTAACGGCTCGGACTCCCTAGTTCGACCCGTTCCCGTTGTCCTCTGGCACTGCTACACCCCCTCAGGCCTCCTGAGTGCCGCGGTAACACACCTCCATGGTCTCGTCGTTGCACTGTGCACTTCCTTCGTTGCCACTCTGGCCGTCAGGTCTACCTTCCTATGGTAGCGATTGGTGAAATCTCTTGTCGCGTTCTCCTTTCGACAGCCTCACTTGCCATCTCTTCGCGCGCTCCGGTGTGCATCTTCTCCATGTAAAATTGTCGCCTCTTCGTGCTCCGCACTACGCTCCAGCGGGGTCCAGGCTGGTGCTCGGCGTGCGAGCGGTGCCCCGCCCCACTGAAGCGGCCGATCGGCAGCCGGGCCTGCGGGCGGGACTAACCCCGGCGCGCATGCGGTCACCACCTCGTCCATGCGATGATAAGCGTATTCGAGGCCTCTACGTTGTTCGCTCTGGGTTCGCTGCCTACTGACCGCCCGGCTGATCATTATCGTCATCCGCGACCACTCAGCGGAGAGCGGGGCTGCGGGGAGGTGGATCGACCTGCGCCTACAACGGCGGAGCGCGGGCTCCATCGCGCGCTCAGCTCGCCGGGCCGAGCTGTCTCATAACAAGGGGGATCAAGGTAGAGTTGGCTCGACAAGTCTTACCCAGTGCTTACATGCCCATTGGGGAGTCACTGGCGTCACGCGCGCGCGGGCCGCTGCGCACCGACAGGCGGCAGATCTGTTGCCGTGCGCGCGAATACGATGCGGAATCTGGCTTAGGTCCTCGATCCGTGGCTTAGAAATTATCGCCGACCAGTCCGCCTAAAAACGGCCTCTGACTATCGGCGCGCCTCGCACATTCGCTGCCCCCGTTGCCAGGTCATCGGGCACGGCCGATCTCTGAGCCCCTACCAACGCACGAACTTTCGTCGAAGCGGCGTGCCTCCACGGAGTCCTCTATCAGATAAGGGAATATCAGGCTAGTAGCCTGCGATCTACGGGATTCGACCTGCTCGGGCCCGCCGCGCTCATCTCCCACGCGTCTCATACAAGGTGCGCAAAGGCGTTACTCGCCCAAAGCTAGACCTGCGGCGCCGCAACACACACACTTCGTGAAGTAAGAGAATGAGGGATGGTGAAAGATGGAAGCAAAAAAGATTTGAATCGGCGAGTTTAGAATCTCTCGAAGTCGAAAGCTACTGGCCCTTTCATTTCATTCCGGCCGGCTCATGACGCGAGACAAATCGTCGGCGGAAGTTGACGGAGCCCGGAATGTGGACCGCGGACAAAGTGATGGCCCTGTCCTGAAAACCAACGCTATCACGCGATGGCATCAGGACACAGGGTCCGGGACCGAGTCCCACCCTGTTTGTTGATATGGCCACCACCGTGGAGTTGTCCGTCTGGACGACACTGGTTTGTCACCATCGTCTCGAAGTGACGGAGTCTTCTCGACTGCCCACACTTCGAGACGATTGACTGGGCACATGACTCGTTTTGGGACTCACTCCCCGAACACTCAGGTCTCTAGGGTAAACCCCCCCCCCCAACTTCGAGACGCGCGTCGTATTACTGTTTCGACTGACGCGCTGGGGAAGAAATTCCCCCGAGTCGGTTGGGGCGAATGACCACATGTCAGGTGCTACTCCCGGATCCCGGCATTGATGGGATCAGACGGGAGTCTGGGGGCCAGGTCGGCCTGTAAGCCGCCCGAGGAGCAGTTGAAGCATCCTCATTTGTAGGCGACAATACGGGACAAGATTGACGAGACTGGCCAGCAGGCCGAGAAGGCGTAGCGAGTCCGAGTGGGGGCCTGATTGAGTTTGGCTATGGAGGTCGCGGTTCGAAAGACAACCTCCACCCGCTCTGCCGACGGTTCTGCAATGCCGCGAAGCAACTGCAGCGGGTCACCCATAACCTCAGGTCCTGGGAGGAGGTCAAGCTGTACTTCTCAATTGACGATAAAAGCCCACCTCTGCACGACCTTGATTGTTCGAAAACGGACACCATCTCGGCCGCGCCAAAGGCTACGTGCCGCGACAGCCAGTCGTCAGGTAATGCGGAGGTGACCCCCTGCCGGCCTGAGGAAGGGCGCCATTCCCGGGTCCCAAAAGTGACACCCTGGGAGAGGTAGAAAGCCCGAAGGGGAGACACGTCCACTCGTACTACTGGCCCTGGATTTGGAATCTTAGCCAGCGACGGTCTGATTTGGTGACTGGAACATGTAGGTAGGCGTCTTTCAGAAGACGCCCAGCTCCCCTTCAGGGGACAGCGCAGGACCGCCGCGGGAGTTTCCATCCTGCACCTATTTTTGGCTTGATGAACTTGTTCATCGGCTTTAGGTTCAGGATGGGACGTCAGTCTCCTGTCTTCTTGGAAGTCAAGAAGAAGGGTCGATCAGAACCCCTGTGTGAAGGGGGTCGACCGGGGACACACACCCTTCGCCAGTAGCGCCGGACCTCCGCGAAAGAACTGGTCCTTTCGGCGTCCCCGGAAGCGGGGTAGGTTCTCGTCCAGGGCGGAGGGGGTACCTGCATTAATTCGATTTGGTAACCCCGTTCCACCACGCTCAGACCCAAGGTGCGGGAGAGATGGCTGCCATTTCCCGCACAAACGAGATAAGGAGCGGGGCCTCCCACCTCCACCGTCCTGAAGGAGAGACTGCCGCGGCCTCGTGCCCTTTATGGAACTTCTACCCTTTCCCCTTCCCAGACGCCTTGCTTTTGGGGGGGTACGGTGGAGAGTCCTTCGTCCTGGCCCGGGCCTTCTGAGAAGAAGTCTGCGGTTCAGCAGGCTTCTTCTTGGGTGGCTGAGGTGGTGCCGGCTTCGCGCCTGCTTGGTGGCACGACCAGAAGAAGAGCGAGAACGCTTAGACTTCTTCTTTGGCCGCAGATCTCGCTGAGGATATCTTCGCCTGGCCCCTCCTTGGAGCGCCTGCTCAACTCGACCCGTTCCGGCAGATGCAAGCAGGGAGTCCCCCCCGAATTCTCCGAATAGAACTTCCCGCGGGTCCTCCGGCTTGGTCTTCGAGAACCTCCGAACGAGTTCGGAGCTCAGGGAACGGAGTGTGTAGCAGGCGTTCTCGCGCTGGATGAATCTCGGGCGACGTGCAAAGCCATTGACTCTGTCTGCCTAGTCAAACCAGCGAAGCCAGGACCGTAACGGCATCAGAGGTCTCCAGAGAAGCAGCTCCATCTCTCGCCCAACAGGACCTGAGGGTCTGGGCGAGTTCCATGGCGAAAGACCGCGAGTCGCGTACCAGTAGACACTGCCAGGTCCAGCTGCCTCAACTGATCTTCCCATAAGGGGGAATAGCCAGTTTTGGCTGCCGTTACCCGCAGTACTTGGCCGCCAGTCGGGTCCAATGGCTGGACGTTGCCGCAAGAAGGGGTCGAAAATCCTTCTCTGAAGTCCGCAGGGATTTGGTGAAAGACTTCACACCGAAAACCCGCGTCTTCTGCGGACTTCACCGACAGCTATCCAGAGCGACCCCAACATCTGTATGGAAGGGTTCAACTGCTTGTACACAAAACCACGTTTTGGGTGGAAGTAACGGAGCCGAGTTCCCTTTCCCAACTTTCCGCATGCCGCTCCGGCGCGCAAGGCAAGTCGAGCTTGTCGGCAGCCCTGCGGAGCACGGCAGGAGCGCATGCGGGGAGAGAGTCCACCTCCCCCTGCTCCGTAGTGACCGATTGCCGAGACGGGTCCGGAGGCTCATCACCGACGGGGTGAGATGCCTCCCAGCCGAGTCTCCCTCACTGGCGCTTCTTCGAAACGTCGGAAGTCTGCGGCTGGTAGAGTCCTGAGAGGACGGTGCAACAGAGCGAGCGGATGGAGGTGGAAGGCCAAGCGACGCCACCTGGGCGGCAACAACCCAAGAACCTCGCCGCGAGGACCGAGCCCACACTGGCACGGACTGGCCACCTAGGCCTGTAATCCCGGGGATCCACCTGGACCCAACTGGGGGACTGGCCGAGAAGTCTGGGGAGTACTCCCCAAGTCCCGGGTACGCTAGCCGGGGTATGGATGGGTTTAACCACAACCAACACCTGCCCTGCCCAGGCAGCCCGTTCCAGGCTTACCATACACCACCGCAGGATTGCCACCCCCATGAGGGTTTGCAATATGCTGCAGCAGCGGGGCTATAACATCGCTCGAAATCGGCGTAGTCGCCACCCCCCGACAGCACCTGTACCAATCGGGCTTGGCCATCCGACGGAGGAGCGCGGTGTGCCATACCTGGGTGGGAGTGGCCCCCCGCAGCGTAAGCCCCGGTTTGAAATAACCATACCAGAACTGATCCACCCACAGCAGTCACCGTCTGGGGTGGGGGTAGGCAACGTAACGGGGGCGACAGCGTAAACCCGTGAAGGTCTGCTGCGGCGGGTACAAAGCCCCCGCGGGCAAGCCACGGAGGCTGACCTGCAGGAGCGCCTGCTGGGCTGGGGCACCCCCAGGGTGCCCCGCCACAGCGGACCTACCACAGAGACTGGTACGGGATACCCCGCAACTGTCACCACGGAAGGTGTTCCCGCATGAGAAAGGCCAAAGCTGAGCGGGGGTGTCAGCTGGGGTGCTTCAACGGGGGCCCCCATGAAGGCGTGAGCACACACACACCGCAACACAAAAGTGGCCAAGCGGTTGGGGGCCCGGCGCGGTCTGCTGTAACTATAGCCACGAGGAAGGGTGGGGTGCGATGTATATAGGTTGGGTCAAAGTGCAGTGCGGGACGGGCAGCAAGGGCTAATCATTCTAAAGGACATTAGTGAGCGTGTATACAGCGCTGGAGATACGTAGTAGCTGCCTCTGACTAGAAGGAGACGATACGCTGGTACTCTAGAACAAGTCAACGCTCGGTCACCGCAGCAGTACCCGTGGTGAAAATCTACCGTAGTCGCTGTCGGGGCGCTAAGACCCGGGACACGACACGTTACAGGCATCGACACTAGCGGCAATGGATCGGCCCCGGTCACCGGGGCGTCACCACTCACCACCACCGGAGTGTTCCACGCGACGCCGCAACCCTTGTGAACCGCGCTTGGCCCTGCCCCGGTAAAGCCCGAAGGCTAAACCATTCGAGCCAGCGGCCGTTACCTGCGTGTTGACGGGCGAACTCCGCGTGAGACCTCCCGAGAAACACGCTGCAAAGCAACCGAAGTCTACTTCACCTTCGGGAGCTCCTAGAGCAGCCGAGCCCGAGAAGATCCCCGGACCGGAGCCCGAGAACCACCCCCCCTTTCCTACGCGAACCGGAGAGAAACCGCGCTCAATGGTCCCATGAGATCAGTTATCCAATGCAGAAGAATCACCAAGTTGGGTCCGTGCGGGCATTGCGATGGATAACGCAAAGGATGGGGATCAAAGAATGATGAATGTTGGACACCGTGCGCCTTTTTTCGACGCATAACGGGTGACTCGATCCAGATGGATACCGCGTGTTCCAAGAACAGATAAGAAATTAACGTGCCGTGGAGGGCTCCCGACCGTAACAAGGGACTAATAACCGGCTCGTAACTGAGTCACAAACGGTTAGAAATTTTTCTAGTCAGCTTTCAACATAGTTTATTAAATACACAACAAGCATATAAAAAATAAATGACACACTCACCCATATAGAACTGTTTTATTGATCGTAGACACCACAAAGAAACAGACCTGCTCACAACAAGCAAGATCCAAAGCTCGCAAACCCGTGGGGCAATGGCGGCCTTTGTTTACCTTTCCCGCCCAATAATCACATGACCGCATGGCGGTAAAAAAGGATACTAACCAGAAGCTCTCCGTTCGAGGTTCATAAATCCACGGTTATTTGCCGTCCAAAGAGTGCTTATCCCTTAGTATAATAATCCTTATATATCCAAGGAGTGTGGTAGTAGTATAGGGCTTCCGCAAGAGAAGACACATTCTTATCCCATTAAATCTCAAGTTTTGGCAGTCGACTGACCGCGATCGGACCGTCCGTTTTTTTGCTAGCTGCCAAACGGACTGAGGAGGAGCATGGCCTGGTGTCACTGGGAGGGCATCCCATTTCTTTTTTAGGGGTTGTTTATTTGTATTTTTTGGGGGCATTGCACTTATCAGAAGGAACTGCATATGTTCAGTCCAACATTGGTGTAAAGGAATCAGTTCAGTTTTATGATTCTGTTTTATCTGGTTTTAACTGTAATTTGTATTATGTACATCCAAGTATTTAGCTCAGAATGCATGTAGCATAATATTCAAAGCATTTTCCAATCACCCGGGATCTTAGGATAAAGCCATGTACAACTGAAATATCATCAGCATAGCAATGAAACATGTTGTGGCGTCGTATGATGTCACCAACAGGGGAGGTGTACATACTCAAATCCTTGAGGGCCGATGATTGATCCCTGAGGCAGAAAATAGGTGAGGATGCGTTCATCGGATACGGCATATTTATCGACACCCTGACGGTACGACTTTCAAAATACGACTTGAACCATGACACAACCGAATCGCACACTTCCAACTGCTTCTAAGCCTTTGCAGGTAAAATGGGTGATCAACAGTATCGAAAGCCGGCGACATATCAAGCAATACCAAAAGGACTTTGTTTTTTGTCGATATACTGGGAAAAATCATTCTTAACCTTAAGAAGAGCGTTTCTGGTGCTGTGGAATCTTTTGTATGATGATTGATACTTTTCACCTAGGTTGTGTCTGTCGACGTGGTAAATTACCTGATATGCTGCGGCCTTCTCAATTACTTTCGAAATAAACTTAATATTGGCCACAGGCCTATAGTGCTTGAGGATGTTATGATCAAGGTTTGTTTTCTTGAGAACTGGTGTAATTATTGATTGCTTAAGAGTGATTTTTAAATTTTTTTGCTTTTCTGGAGATCAAAATTGGCCTAAAATAGCCCAAAAAATCTGAAAAATCAGGAGAAAAAATGAAATTTTCTCTAAAAAAAATTAACCAAAATTGAAAAATTTGGCTGATTTTACATGATTTTTGGAAAAAAAATCTCCTAATCGAAAAATCATGGTGGGTCAGTCGGGCCCGTAAAACTTTTTTTTTTTCGTCGCCTAATGGGTATAAATGTAATATTTTTTCAGATGATTAAAAAAAGACACAACATTCACCTTTCAAGGGCTTGCATTCCACCACAGTAGCATATGCCAAGCTGGGCCAATCCGAGACCTGTCTGCATATGGCTCTAGCCAAGGTTGATTTGCCACACCCACTAGGGCCACATATGAGTAGTCCTCCCTGTTGGACACCTGGTAGAGACTGACACATCTGATTGGAGAGTGGCCTTGCCATTAAAGCTGTGTGGATGTGCTGTATTGCTTGTTTACCAAGATCGCCAACTCCACTAGGAAGATGAGCAGAAAAAACATGTACGGTATTCCAAATTTGAACTTTTGAATAAGGTCATTTTCAAGATTTTTTGTATGTCAGTTGCATGGAGGGGGAGAGTCAATGGGGACACATTTTGTGGGGTTGGAGACACATTTTGTGGGGTGGGGGAAATAATATCAAATCCCCCATGACTTTACTATGACATACCGCCTTGCTTACCACATACATGATTTGTGTTGAAAAGGTAAACATGTGCAAATTACAAACTGGGGCATTCCCAAACCATTTTCAATGAGGGGGAGGGCATTGCCATCAAAACTGACAGGTTTTCAAAAAAAAATTTTCTGTGTTTTTATTTAATTTTTTTACCAATGGTTTGAAAATCTGAAGGGGGATGGGGAGCAAGCAAGACAATTTCCCTAACACCAGCAGAATACCATTAAGGACAGTGTCAACCCTGAGTTTCTGCATATCTATTTTGGTTTGTAACTTTGCAAATATTTGATTATCGTATGTAAAAGTATACATTTCTAGAAAGAAATTGGATGATGAACCCGATGGTGGCATCAGATTAATGTAAAACTTTCCGTATTTTGAGAAAAATACTAAAAAAACATGATTTGCCCCAAATTTTTCAGACAGCAAAACAAAAACAATTTGAATTTTCATGATTTCTTATGTTATTTTTTAGAAACAAGACAAATTTGTCTAGGGACGTTTTTTTCATTTTCTTAAAATAGAGCTTACTTTCGAAGAAATATAAGGGAAAATGGCAAAAAAGTGTGATTTTTACCTTTCTTTTCCAAATTTTGAGTATATATTGGAGAATATCTTTAGTTAGAAATCGAAAAATGAAAAAATGAGAAAACCGTCCCTAGAGAAGACCGATTGCTATCGTTGGAAAGTTAAACCTTACCTTTTACTTAGGTATTTTTGGAGTTATCTTGTCTGAAAATTTACTAAATTTTGCGAAAATTGAACATTGAGAAAATCTGTGTTTTAGTAAAAAAGGGACTTTTCACGCCATTTCAAGCTGTCTCTTTCTCAAATAACTTTATCTTTGAACTTCAAAATTGACTATGTTGTGCAAATGATGGAAATACATCTTTAGGCACTATTGAATCAAACATCCTTTGTCTCTAACTCCAGAAATCAGAAGAAATTGAAATTTCATCTGGTCTAAATTAGCGCTTTGTTTACATTTTCATATATTATTTTTCGTTTTTCCAAGATGCGTTCGCGCAAAAGTACATTAAACACGCGCACGCTTCATTATGCAGTAAAATTTATCGCGCGACGCGATGATGCGCCTTGCGACTGACGGCGTAAAATGTGCTTAAATTCCTGCCGTTAAGACCATGCGGTTTTGTGTTTTTGTCTGACTTTAAATGCTCAAATAGTGGTTTTAAATCGGCAAAAAATTACAAGCTCGGATTGTCTGCAGTGGAGAACCTTTGTTGGTAACTAAGACAAGGTTGATGTGTAAATGGTTTTGAAAAATCCGAAATTCGGTGTGAAACAAAAACCACTAGGGTTGACACTACTCTTAAGACATATCGCAGTAAGCGAAATATTCCCTTAGTGTGTGGTGTGATGGCAAACAAGAGACAAATTTCTGGTATCCACAGGAAGGATGCCATATGAACTTTTTCAGAACCACACTGCAATCACACACAACTATTTATGTGCCATGATTGTGCTAACTGTTCTTCATGTGAGAGTACACAAGGTCGTAAAGTGCTATAGCTGTCCATATGATACATTGTGGCTGCTGTATAGATAACTCGGAAGTTTAATTTGCTTGAATCAGGGCTCTCTGAAGGTTTCTTCAGGATGACAAAGTCGCCTGTTGAAAACCATTAAAGAGCATGCCAAGATTGAACAAAAAATACTGTTATTTTACAGCGAATTTCTGATAAATAGCAGCTATTGCCCTTATGACATTTTTCCTCACATGACCATATCTCAGGAACAATTATTCTAATCCGAATGGGGGGGTTGCAAATGAAGCTCAGGAAAATGACAAATGAAGTGCAATTGAAAACCTGAATTTGATTTTGCTCAATAAATGGACTTACTTTGTATTCTTCATATCATTGCATAGAATCTCTCCATTTTATGGAGGAGTGACATGAAGGATTTTTAAAAAAATTATCTAACACAGCTACAATGATGTCGGGTATACATATTCCGTGGGTATGACTTTAGTGGTATGTTGTGATCTGTGTTTGTTTGCGTCATAAACATAATTTCTACTCACCCAAGTTCTCTCAATTTGTACCCTTCCACGTTGCCATCCAGATCTGCCGAACTCCAATACGGCAACTTGGCATTCTGCTGGTTTGTTGTTTCTGTGATCATTTCTCCAATGGTCACTATGACTTTCCTAGCTACTAGAGATGAAGCAGGTAGTACATGTCCATCTCAGGCTCTGTCATTTACCATTTACAGATGATCAGAAATCACCCAGTGATTCTGGTGGACAGTAACAGAGAGTAAAGAAAGCAACATATTTCAGTTTATAATTCTTTAACAAGGCGAATCGTATTTAAGCGATGCGTTAAATATGTTCCCCGCCGAAATCGCGATCACTAAATGACAACTAAAACTGCACCAGTCCACCCTTAATTTGGGCCATCACTAGCTCGCCAACAATAATGGTACTCAAGAAAATGACTCAAGAAATCTTAAAAATTCAACATGCAAAAATCCCTGAAAATTCACTAAATTTAGTAAAAATATGATAATTTACTCAAGGATGGGGCAAACACATTTTTGGAAAAAAAATCATGGATCAAATTTAAATTGGGAACCCATCCGGGGGTCCTGGACAGCGGCGACGAAAATTGAATTTTAGTATTTTAACATTTCCAAGAAATGTAAACAGGCTGGCAACCAAAAGATGACCCACATGTAACAACTAGAACTAAAAAAACTTCACCCCAAAAATCTAATCAGGTCGAGAACTTCTCAGCCCACTTCCTTCCACCAAGTTACATCATTATACACGTTACAGAAACTCCAGAAAACTTGTACCCAGGCTTGCGGCCGAAAAAATTTCATAAAGTATGCAAATTAGCTAGATACTTAATTAGAATATTTACACCCAAAATATAATCAGGTTGCGAACTCATCAACCTGCTCTTTCCACCAGTTCATGCTCGGAGCCTTACAGAACTCCAGATAAACATTGACACAATGTTGAACATTTTCTGGCAATATTGACCTTTTTCCCTTGACCTTTTCTCCCCTACCCCTGACGACCCAGGGGAGGACCCTGGGGAGATGAATTACATGATGAGAAGGGGGATATCCCCTCCTGACAATATACCAAAGTTGGCTACTCTAGCACATCCAGGAAAAAAGATATGACCCAAAGTTCCAGGTTAAACATTTTTATCACGGACATAAGGACATACAGACATACGGACGGACATTACGGCGACGGACCCCATTTTAGTCCCCTCCCGAACTTCGTTCGGTGGGAAATAATGCATATCCAGATTGGTGATGAGCAGTGGCGTGCCAGACCTCTTTTTCTGGGGGGGCAACATGGTGCAAAGTGAATTTGTTTTGGGGGGAAGTGAACTTCGGGGGGGGGGGCCAAAGTATGAAATATTTGGAGATTTTTAAACCATTTTGGGGGGGGGGGGGGGGTGCCCCCAACCAAATCGCTGTTTGTCATAAATTTGGTGATTTTTGGCCCCAAATCGCCGAAATTTGCAAAAATCCCTCATTTTTTTCCGGCCAGGCCCCCCATACCCCCCACCCTGTGGCGCCACCACTGGTGATGAGGGTTTTTTTTTTCATTGAACATTTAAAAAATATATGAAGTTTCAAAAATAGGGACAGTGGTCCTAAATAGGTTGTCTGATTATGTGTCAAAGAATAAGAGAGCAATATAATGACCCTAAGTGACCCTGATGACCTTGACTTCCCATCGGTTGTCTCAATGTATAAGCATACCAAGTATGAACTTGATTCCATCACTGCACTAAAAAGTTAGTGTCATCCAAAAGGTGGATCCTAGAGGAATATAATGACCTTAATTGACCCCTGAATGACCAGTGACCTCATCTGTTCCCCCCAAATAAGATCCTTGTCTCAACGTATAAGCATACCAAGTATATTATACGTTGACAAGCATATCAAGTATGAACGTGATCCATCACTGCACAAAAATGTCACAGAAGATGAAAATAGTGTGAACCACAAGGTGTATTATCAAATATTTGACACACACACAGACAAACACACAAATCATGCCGACATAAGGTCTTTCCAATTGCCACGGATGACCTAAAAATGGTTTTATCAATGATTAACATATCCTCTGACCAAACAGACAATTTGATGTTTCCAGCAATATGATTTAACTGATCGAAAAGTCAAATTTCTTGTCAGAGGTGTTAAAGTCTAAGAACTTTTTGAGATGACTCAATCTGCAGTCATTTGGGAAGCCATCTCAAAAACCACTGGTCTACGACTAGGTATATTTGTACTCATTTTTCATGCTGATTCCAAATATGGCCATGAAAATGCCTAATTTTTAACAATTTTCGATAAATTTGAAAAATTTTCATCATTGAGCGACTATAGTCGTCTTTAGGGCTTAAATGGCAAACCATAGTAGGTCAGAGTCACTTCTGATGTAAGCTCAATTTGATTCTCCAATGACGTACTCAATGAGACCAAATCAGTTGATTAGCTTTCATTTTGTGACCTTCATTCACAAAAGCAAATGTTTAACTCTTTCAAACAACATCTCGCTACTGTTACTATAGTTGGAGTAATAATTTCTTGGCCAAGTTACTAGGTACGCCCGTTCCCCGCCAAACGGCGCACCACTGGGTTGCACGTAGACGCAGTTCACGCAACAAGCAACGCGCGCGTACGCCATGGCCAAGAAATTATTACTCAAACTATAGGTATAACTTACCTCCTGTTTTTGAAATTGGGAACTTGACAAGTGTGCCATATCTACAGATTGGTATAGGGGATATCATACAACTCACACAGGACAACCAGTGGCTAAATGCCTTCACTGCTGCTTCTTTACCGATCTCCGGCTGGACGCAAAAAAAACATAAGAAAATATATATGAAGATTCGCACCTTGGTCGGAAGCAGTGTACCATATTTCTCAAAAAAATTCCTGGTGTGTGACATTTTTTTTTCAAAAAGGGGCATTTAGCACCAAACCAGGACTTGCAGAGTTTCAAAAGGGAGGATAATCGCTATCTTGGCGCCAATCCGTCAGCGTTACTAATTAGATAACTGCTGTTAATGCCTAGATTAGCCTTGACATAAATAAAAAAAAGACAATTATTTATAGGTCCTTTGTCTTTTTTATATTCCCACTGCAAACCATTGCCAGTAGCACCACCTGGAATACCCTGGTGCGCCCACACAAAAAGGATCAATCTTTGAACTCGACAAAATCCAACAATGGCTGCTTCCACAGTTGTATGGATATAGCATTATTTGCCCGCATAGACGGTCTACTAAACACTTTTACATGGAGATGTAATTTCTACAAAAATTAACACTTGTCAAATGTATCTAAACTTTATTTTTTTTGACAATCTACTGGGTGAGTTGTGCACATACATGTAATTAGCCAGTTTCAGGCCAGCAAACTTACCAACAACTTTGTAATCGTTATTTGTTAATTAATCTGTGTATACTTCCATATATGGCATGATTTTTTGTATTTTTAGGAACATTTGGTGAAAAAAATTTAAGGGGTTGTTAATGGGGGACATTACAGACAATATGGTTAAGTTTGTTTGAGAATGACCTTGACCTTATTTCAAGGTCACAAGGTCGATTTTCACATTGGACTGTTGCATGCGAATCTCAAGAACGGCTGATGCTCGGATCACAAATCCTATGTGATAGATATAAAAATTATCTGATAGTCCAATGAAAACCCACAAAATATATTTTTAAGAGGGTCGCCATCTATCAAGCAAGTCTCTTGATCCTAGCACCTATGGTTCTTGAGATATTGCCTTGAGATATCGCCTTGAGATATCGCGGGCAAGAAATTCCGGACACACACACACAGACACACACAAAGACAGACGGATGCGTGCACACACTCACACACACACACACACATTATCATGACAATACCCCAACCATTCATAATAGCCGAGGGATTATAAAAAAAGAGGAGAGAGATTTAATGACAATAACTGAGAAAACTACTTCAAACAAATCATACCATTTCAAATAATGGATGTAGCATAAGGCTGAGGATAGGTTGTGGTGGCTCGATGACGGGTCTTAGCTGCACCTTAGACGTACATTCCAGACCTAGCTGACGTCTAAGGAGCTCCGGTACCTGAAGGAACCATCTGATGGATGTGTCATCAAAAGTTGTGGAAGAATAAATGTTATTTGGCTGCTTTGCCCTGTGACCCTTTAATTCTTTGGTATGAATAATACATCTAACTACACACGATGTTAAAGGAGCACTGTGTTGGTTAACATTCTTGGTTTTTGCATCTGCTCCTTGATTGTTCTTCACAAGTTTTGGCGGTTGGTTTCCATTGACCATGCTACCCTCTTGTGTCTTTCTTTGTGCTTCAGCAAGTTTTTTATTCAATTCCTCCTTCCTCTCTCTTGGAGAGAGAAGTTTTGTGAGGTGTGCAAGAAAAACCACAAAGTCATTGGAAGAAGGACGGCTTTCTTTGGAGGAAGAATCCGACGACATATTTTGAAAGTAGGTATCTGAACTAGAGCTGAGATATACTGTGGTTGGTTGCATGAGATGGGTATAAGAATTAGTACTACTTGAGGAGGACAAATTGGAAGCAGGAGAACTTTGACGGGATCTCTTGGATCTGAGCGTACTGATGGGAAGGGACGATGGTCTGTTAGGAGTCGGCGTCTGAGTGTTCACAGAGGTCACGCTGCCTGATGACGACACGCCTCTGATTACATTATCGTGTTTTTGCTTGTCAAGCATCGGTTGCACTCTGGCAATTATTCGAATATCCTTCCAGAATTCAGCGGCCATTTTCCTTCTTGCATCTTCTTCATTGTCTGTATTTGGCATCTTGCCAAACTGTGTATCCCCATACCGAAATAGCAACCACTTGATAGTGCTCCACACGCGATACGACCAAGGGATGGCACCACCTAGCGATATAGCTTCAAGGTCTAATGGCACAAAGGCAGGGGTAGTAGCTGTGGTTTCAAAACCGGATTCACGGGAGGAGGAGATAAAACTCTTATCCGTCATAGTTGTCGATGCTTCCTGATCACCACCAAACCCAGAAAGAGTACTTCCCAAGGAAAATCCTGACTCCTTGGAGCTCGCCGAGCTTAGCCTGGAATCTGTCAGTGCCTGGATGCTATCGGAGTACAAATTATGCTCTGTTTTGGTGGGTATCGTGGTTGCTAAGTGGGAATCTACGAGTCTTTGGGAGGAAGTACTGGATTGAAGTCTTGCTTTTGGGGCTACTACTAGTTCAGTACTGGGTTCAAGTTTGATGCATGGTGCATGGGGCTCACTGGCACCTGAAATGAAAAACAAATACAGTGTTAGTGAAATTATTATCTGCATGTAGTAAGCATGTTTCAGATTCCATCCAGTGGTGCTGACACATTATTACACAATGAAACAATCTCAGATCTCAGTACCTCACTTTCGCAAACAATTTAAAATTGAACTAATTTCCAAATATAAAGAATAGTTTTTGCATTATTTTATGTTTACTGCAATATGCTGTTGATGGCAATTTGAGCAATTTGAATCAGGGTGCATAGTTCACTGGCCGTTTTTTGTGTTTTGTTGATTGTATATGTCCTTATCTTAAGATATGTTGTAACATTACTTTCAGGGGTTGACCCCAGTCTGGTCTTATTGGCCTTTTGTTCAACTCCTCCATAAATTTTGTATCTGTAATTTGTTTTTGTGTAACATGATTTTTATGGAAATAAATTTGAAGTTGAAGTTGAAGTTATTTATAAATCTTTACCTGGAGATGGCCAGCGCCTCTAGGGAAAGATTAATAAAAATTCATCCTTGTCTACCTGGAGAACTAAGTAGTTCAAATTTCAATCTCAGATCTCAGAAAGAGAAAAAAAAAATCTTGTAGAAGTTCCCCTTTCGAACAAGAATTACAAGACCATAATTAAGTTATCTCTACATGTATTTGTTTTCAAATGCAATTAGCTCATTAGTTTTCATTAACAATAACATGCAGATATCTGTACGTAAAACTGTATAGCACTAAAGGCCATCGTGGTCTACCATCCTATCAAGTTTAAAGTTCACAGGTTGTTGCCCTTTTGTTGGTTTAGTGGATTAATGATATTTGTTAATATGCAAATTAACTCATCAATATTCACCAACATGTAGATTTCTGGATGCAAACTGACTACTACCAGACGTCATTATGATCAACAAGTTTGAAGTTCCCGGGTTGTTGCATTTTGCTGGTACAGTTGATTAATTACATTTGACATCACATGCATTCTTTCAGCAGGCTAAAACATAAACCCTCACTCTTTTGAGGCCAAAAATGGAAATAGTCTACTTTTGCAAAAGAAGCTGAACATGGAATTGAACCCAGACCACTGTAATATGAAGCAAATTTTTTTAACCACTAGCCCAGTGAGGGATAAACTGTCAAGTGCTTGATTTTAATCTTACATGAGCTTTACTCGATAAGTAAAAATTAGTATTATTAATATTAACAGTAACATGCAAAAGAATATGCTCCAAGAGCAGTTTATTTTACTGATCCTGGAGCACCGTGTGTGAATTATTCCTCAAATATGCATTGCAGCAATCCCAAACATCACATCAAGTGAAGGCCTGTTTGTCTGAGTTCAGTCCAATTTTTGCAATTGTGCCCATTAGATTTTTACTAAACCACAGATTATTCAGATTATTAAAAACACAGCATCATTAGTTAAATGGATAGGATCTCCATCAGGGATTCTCAACTATATTTGCCTGTGAGTCAAAGAACATCAAATACTTATAAAAGACACAAGCTCAAGGGCCAAATACACCTATGTTCTCTGTACATTTTGGGCCAATTGGTGGGCCAAACGTCACTGGTTAGCAGGATGGATTTGTATTGAACCCCTGATATGCCATAAATCAATGTATCATCTATATAGGTCAAATATTCAAAATTGCTAAAATTTGTATAGTTTTTCCTAATTGTTTTTTATGTTACCACAGGTTTATTGAAGCACTGTGTAATCTCTATTCCTGTTCATTTTAAATATCCACTACGACACGAAAATGAGATTTATGTCTTACCTATTTTGATGAATAAACAGATTTTTTTGTCAATCCATATAGGTAATATTTGGTTTTTCCATACTACTTACTCTAACCTGGTTCAGTAGGTTGGACTCGATGTAATTGGCATTCAATTCCTGAAATACAAAATGTGACATGTGTTAAGGTGTTAATGGGAAGCTCACACAAGAACTTGTTGATATTTGCGAAAAATAAATAAAAGGTAGCGATAATCTTTAAGTAAAATTAGATCACCACCCAAACCACCACATAAAGATATTCCTGAAGAAATGGCTATTTTACAAACTGTATTGAGACTTACCAGGATTTCCCAGTCGTCAATGCTTGCTGGTTCTACAAACACTCTACTACATGGAAGAATGCCAGTTACTGGACTCAGAAGAACCTAACAAAACAATGTTGAAAGAACTTCAGCACTTGCACTCTCTGTGTAGAAACCTTTAAAAGCTTGGTTTCTTTTGCTTGCATGGTTGCCTCTTTATTAATTTTAATTATTGATGTAGTGATCAAATAAGTACAGTAGTCATACTGGCCTGATCAACATTTGGCCAATGGTGCTCAATATCAGCCAGCTCCAATATTTGATCCAATTATTGATTTAGTCCAAAGTAAAAGTGTGAAGCCAACATTTAGTTCAAGTAGCGACACATCACATGGGCTACACATGGGTAAAGTCTGAGCCACAATTCCTTTAACGCATAGTCCGCTCATCATGCCACTTCCAGGGCCCAGTGCTATGCAAATTATGCACTGATTGTGCCCGATTGAGCCACTCAGCATCAGCGATTGTTGTCAAGGAGCACTGGCGCCGAATCACCGGCCAGTGCATGTTACGCTAGTGGAACGCACTACACGCTTAAAATATGCTTATTTTGTAAAAGGAACGGTGGCTTCTACTTTACCACATGGATATCACATGGGTACCACATGGATATTACATGGATATCACATTGATACTACATGGATATCACATTGATACTACATGGATATTGCATGGGTACTATATATGGATATCGCATGGGCACTACAAGGATATTACATGGGTACTACATGGATATCATATGGGTACTACATGGATATCACATGGGTACTACATAGATATCACATGAGTACTACATAGATATCACAAGGGTACTCTATGGATATCATGTGGGTAGTATATGATATTACATGTACTCTCTGACATGGCAAAACATGTACGCCATATTTAATTTACCAGTTAATGCACCTTTTCACCAGGGTGTTTTTGAATATCAACATTAAAAAGGCATACAGGGAGACCCAGAGATTCTAGGCTTTTTGCACTAATGTACCAGCATGTAAAACATGGGAAGTTCTTGACAGTTGTAATTAGTAATGCTTTGGTCCGTTCATGAATGCATGCAGTATGTCAACATCATTTGTTGCTGCCTAAACCCCGCCCCAAGAAATAACCATGATTGCTTTTAAGTGCCTCTTAGACAGGTTTGGGCTAAATAGAGGTTAACTAAGGGTGTTGTGTTTGTGTATTATGAATGTCTGTAGATACCCATATCTTACCTCCTGGCCATGTCTCAGGCCCAATTTGTTAGCAAAGAGTCCATTGATTTGAATGGCTGCATCTGGGTCAGGGCTTGTCAGCCCTGCTTGACGTATATACTCGCCAGCCCACGATATGTAGGCCTTGCCGTTGTCTCCCCACTGGACCTCAAATATCACATTCTGTAACAGTCACAAAACAGTATCTCCTTCTAGTCAGCTCCTACATGGACAAAGTCTACTATAATTGGAATTATGTCAACACATTATTTCCCCCCCCCCTTCTTACCCTGCCAGGGTGCATCTGGCAGGGTCTTGTATCTTACAGGTTTCTTCTTCATCTTTTTTCTGTCAACATACAAATACTGTCAACATACAAATACTAAACTTTATTTAGTTCTGTGCTCGCCAGTTTCTCCGAGCTTCTATATAATATTTACCAATTTACTTTCTCGGGTTGTATCATTTACTTGATCCTCGCGTGCATTGAATTGAGTTTCGCTTCGTCATAGATTCTGCTAGAATCATGCATATAAGGCCCTCCAATTCTATAATCCAAAAACTATAATTATGGCCGCTGAAACTCTGAAATAAAGACTGAAATACATTAGTGCTCGTTCACTGGTATCCACATTAACCATCCTCTGTGGCCCAGTGGTATTTCTCACGCCTAGAAAGCGAGAGGCTCCGGGTTCGAGACCGTGTATTTTTCGTCTTTATTAGTTCTGTGCTCGCCAGTTTCTCCGAGCTTCTATATAATATTTACCAATTTACTTTCTTGGGTTGTATCATTTACACTGGTAACTGAAAACGTCTGAATTTGGGCAAATGGTCTGAATTTTAGTCACTCACAACAATGAGGAATTATCTATTGTTACTTCTACAATTTCAGACAAATTCAGAACAAAATTCAGACACCAATTCAGACACTTGCACCCAAAATCTGCATTGTATGAAAAGCAATCAACTGACTCAATGGGATTATAGATTTGGGGTTTTGGCACAATAGGACAAGTAGATTATAATACTTGAGGTTTGTGTAATATCAATAGGCAGCACTTAATGTTGCTGTCACTAAAGGTAATAGGCTAATTGCTTACATCAAGTCTATTATTGATGGACTTGATAACTTTAACCGCGTATATTACGGTGATGTTTTATGGAGATCCATTGCTCTAGCCGACCATTAATTATTGCATTGCCGCTGTCTGGGGAGGCGCAAGTAAAAGTGACATCGATAAGATTGAGTCTCTTCAACTTCAATGGCGCGAGGTATCCTTAGGGCTCCCCAAAATACACCAAAGGAGGCCATATATGGCGATCTTGGTTGGACCCTATTAGGTTTAATCAAGACGCAATTCAGAGCTAAATACCTCATCGGCTTATGCCTCATGGGCAAACACCGGTGGCCAAGTCTTATGTTACACACCAGTGCTTAACTTTAAGGAGGTTGCCCAGATTCCGTTTCCCAAGTTCCTAAGCAATTCATAAAAGATACGCGTAATGCGGATTTCATAGGCAGCAATTTGGCAATGCGCGGAATCGGGAATCTTTTCAAATCACAGTTGGGTTCAGCAATTTTAAGCAAGACAACTACGTTCCTATCTCAATTGACTGGCATAACGAGGTCGGGAGAAGCAAAGCATCTCTTCATGATTATTCCATTATTAACACGCTCCTGCTTGTTAGAAAAATATCTACTTGATAAGACCGATTTTCGCGGCGCTAATCTTAAATTTAAACTTCGCTGCAATACTCTGCCGTTAGATCGCAGAACCAGTAAATGGGTCCCGGAACATGACAGCATTTGTTTAACATGCAATATTGGCATTGAAGATGTTCCAACATTCTATTTAACTTGCCAGCTGCTTATGATTATCAGAATCGATGTAAATACAACAAACTTGAACGTAATTTAATTTCTATTAATCACTATAGTATGGGAAGGCCTTATCTCCAGCAGCTTACAAGTCAAACATCCTTACATTAGGTGGTATTGAAACCTTACACAATACTATGTTGAATAGTGAAATTATTGGTGTGAATTTGAATGATTGTTTTGTAATCATAAATGCCAAAAGAAGCTTGGGAGCTCAGAAAACCACTACCAATTACCCTTCAAAATGGTTAATTGAAGTTAAGATTTTGGCTTATCATATTTCACTGTTTAATTCTTTTCAATGCTTTTGAATAGTTTTGTAGCACTGTTAAATATGCTTGTTTTTCTTTATATTATATATTTCTTTATATCTCGATATAGTGATGCCTTGTCTTGGTCTCAATGTGTTTGTATGTGTGCGTGGCGTGTTTATGTGTGTATTTTAGGCTATATATTTGCCCTGCATGTGTGTGTATGTGTGCTGTACATTATGAATTTGAGATTGTTTTGAGGTATAATCATATAATATGTTTGTAACATATAGGCCCACATGTGTGCGTGTGTATGTATGCGGCGTGTTCGCGGATTGCACGGTGGTAGGGTGGATGTTGTATTCACGTGTGTGTAATGTATAAATTATAGTTTCATATTTTTAATGCTGCCTGACTCATAATCACATGGACGGAAATAACATCATGTCTCCCACTCTAACCCTGCCTGTGCCATTTTGCTCGTCCACTCCAGTGCCTTAATTTTTTCTTCATTTTCCATCTCTTAATTTTGGTTCATTTATACCAGCATAATAGAGGAGAATTCCAATCTTCTCTGTTACTAGTCTTTTTTTAGGTTAGTGTTTCTGTGGGAGATTTGCTTGTTTATTCAGCCCATGTCAGTGTATTTAATCATTTTGTTAATTCTTTGTTTGTTGTTTTAATGTTTGCTGGATGCACCACTATTGTAGTTAAGTGCTACACTGTTCCGAAAGTTATATCCGAATAAATAAATATAAAAAATATATGTTTTTTATCATTGGCTCTTTGTAATTTATTGATTTTGTTCTGGGTGGCAAAGGAATTTTAACTTGGGTGGCACAGTGTCAGATGTAGGTCTGAATTTAGCTTAATTCCCCATTCATACAGCCCTTCCACATTCAGAACCTTTTGCCTAAATTCAGACACTTTCAGTTACCAGTGGTACTTGAACCTCAGCGTGAGTTGAATTGAGTTTCGCTTCGTCATAGATTCTGCTTGCTAGAATCATGCATATAAGGCCCTCCCCTTCTATATACAACAAGAGCACCATGGTGCTATAGCTCAGCAGGTTTATTAATATGGGCCCACCACTCTGTGGGCACAACATTTACATTGTGGTAGATATTATCTTGAAAGTCCCGCCCCATGAGGCAAAAGTAAGAGACATTTAGGAGTAGAACCCCCTAGTTTGCATTTATAGTTTCTTATTTCCCTCTTTTATTTGACAACATCCCAGGGTTCACAAACATTTTCCATTGTGGGACATTAATCGTGAAAAGTCCCCCACATGAGAATAAGTAAGTGACGTTCGGGTAGCACCCCGTTTTACATTTAGAGTATTCTTATTCTTGATTCCATGTGGAGTATTAATCTTGAAAAGTTCCCAACATGAGCATAAATAAATGACGTTTAGGAGTAGCACCCCAGTTTTACATTATAGTATTTTTATTTCCTCTCTTTTATTTGACACACCCTCGGGGGTCACAACATTTTCCATTGGGGAATATAATCGTGAAAAATCCAAAATGTGCATAAGTAAGAGACGTTTAGGAATAGCACACCTGGGTGGCATTTTAGTAGACAAATATAGAGCTCATGAGGGAGATGGTGAGAAATATTTCCCCCAGATGTTCTTGAGACCAAGGACTACTATTTAGGAGTAGGCCCGCAGTCTCAAGATTCAGAAGGAATAAAAAAAAAAAAAGCCCTTAATCGGCCACATGACCTTTCACCCCAATCTGTGAACACCCTATATGGCCCTTGGGTCAGTGTTTATTTTGAGCCACATTTGTGGATTATAAAGCAATTGATTTGTGGCACAGAAGGAATTTATAGATTTTCAAAGAATGACCCTTTAGGCTCATGTGACCTTGGACCCAAATCTGTGAACCCCCATGGACCTTGGGTCAACAGTTCTTCTGACCAAGTCTAGTGATTATAGGCAATTGATTTGTGGACCACAAGAGAAATTTAGAGATTTTTCAAAGAATGCCCCTTTAAATTGGCCCACATGACCTTTGACCCAATCTGTGAACACACCATAGGCCTTGGGCGCCGTTCTTCTAACCAAGTTAGGATTAAACAAATTGATTTGTGGCCACAAGAAGGAATTTATGATTTTCAAAGAATGCCCCTTTAATTGGCTCATGTTACCTTTGAACTCAAATCTTGAAACACCCCATGGACATTGGGTCAAACCGTTCTTCTGACCAAGTCTAGTGATTAAGCAATTGATTTGTGGCACAAGAAGAAATTTATAGATTTTCAAAGAATGCCCTTAATGGCCCACATGACTTTGACCCAAATCTGTGTGAACACCCCATATGGACCTGGGTCAGCGGTTCTTCTAACAGTCTAGTGATTATAACAATGATTGGTGCACTAGAAGGAAATTTATTAGATTCTCAAAGGAAAGGCCCCTTTAATCGGCCCACTGTGACCTTTGACCCAAATCTTTGAACCACCCCACATGGGCCTGGGTCAATTGGATTATTCGAACCGAATTTTCGGTGCTATCGGCCCGCCCCCCCCCAGCGTTTTGGCAACAAGACGCTTAGGGCAAGTGTGCACAGACGAGTGGAAGATGTGGGATTGTCAACACATGCCATAACAATTAGCCTCTGCATACTACGTATGCTGAGCTAAAAACTATAATTACGGCCGCTGAAACTCTGAAAAATAAAGACTGAAATAACATTAGTGCTCGTTCACTGGTTCCCATTAACACAGTCGTCTGTGGCCCAGTGGTATTTCTCACGCCTAGAAAGAGAGAGGCTCCGGGTTCGAGACGTGTATTTTTTAGTCTTATTTAGTTCTGTGCTCGCCAGTTCTCCGCCCTGAGACTTTTTATAATATAAACATACAAATATCTTGATATCAAACATTATGATATTGAGTTACACCCAAAATTTAGTGGTCTCGAATGAGGTTAAAATGGGTTGAAAATATTTTTCCACCCCATATGCTCTTGACCCCAATAAAGCTCAATCAATCCAATTTTATACCAAAACTTGGGTCAAAGTTCAAGTACCCAAACACAACTTTTGAAATGATGCAGATTGGTTGTCAAGGTCACAGGGGTCAACAATTTGTTACCCATGCATAAAATTTGAATTGCACAAATCTCAAAATTAATACTTAATTATTTTAATTTTAAGTTATATTTAGAAACATGTTGACGATAATTTTTTTTTATGAGGTCATATGATGCATGCTAGGGGTGTGAAAAGGTCAAAATACTTCAATTTACTACACTTCAAATATGCTACTCCTACCAGACAATTAAAGTGTACTAACAAGGCTAATTTTTAATTTAAGTAGGTTTAAAATGTCTTTGTGGTCTGAAAGAGAAATAATATCTACTGCAAGATTGATTGCCTTATTAGCAGAATAACTAATAAATGTTTGCCCATGGACGGTCGCCATGGTCGGCATTGGTGATGCGCTCGGCATTGGTGACGTTGTTATGACTTGAGAAGTCAATAGATAAAAAAACAGGTGTCTAAGGATTGTCTAGGGTACTCCTGGGTCAGAAAATCGGATTAAATAAAAGCAGTAACGATCGATAAAAACTGGGGCGGATTCTTGACAGGAATATAGCGGAAAGGTTTGGTTATGGCTTTCACAGTCTTCACTGGCTACTTATTTCAAACACACTATGTATGTATACCATCATGAATTCAATTTGTCTTGTGGGCGATCAAAATGGCGCAATCCTACGGAAGATAGTATAAACGTTTTTACTTTGATTCATATATAGTGTCATTTTTTGACTGAAAGGATCATTTGAAACAAAAATGTATTATAATATGTTAAGCACAAATTATATTAGCTTGGCATTTCGCTTTGAGTACAGGAGTGTGTGATAATTGCATATGATTGACTTGAAGATCTTCTACAAGTTGGGTCGAGAGGTCAGATGTGTCATCTGGGGGGCACTAAGGTAAAACTCATTTGACTGTGTGTACATTTTTTTTACAAGTCCTTTTGAAGAGCGGACACAGTCATATCTAGTTATTATTATGTTTATTTGTTCTTTAAAGCTGTGATGACTTCAAACGTGCTTATTTTATCTAATTACTATGTGAATACAGCAAGACTAAGGGGAGAGAATAGTGCTGTGAAAAATTGATGACAAATAAAAAAAAAAAATTAAGTTCTAGCTAGTACTATATTAAGAATTTCTGTACCGTTTTTGGAGAAATCTATAATCCATGCCACAGGCAGAAGCAACAAAGCAGTTCTGTTGGCCGAGAACTCTAGCGTAGCTATCCTAGTAGTAGCCATACCATTGGCTCAAAGTCTCTCCACCATAAGCTCTATGTTGCCAGCTTTATGTGGACATACAAATAATGAATTGTCATTGAGGTACAAGGATTTGAATCAACTGCATTTTTATAAGCATTATGCTATTAAAGAGGAAGTTACTTTCATGTATCAGGTTAGCGAAATCCTGCTCTTCATCAAGCACACTGCTGTAGCAGCGGTAGATAGTTCAAGGTGATTTCGTGATTCCAGCACTTCGGTTTATTTATTGTTCACCTCGATATACTTGAGAAACGCTTATTCACAAAGTTTGAGTTGCTCTCAACTCTGCGGTTTGGTGTTATGAGCAATTGCTGGTTTCCCACAGTCCCATATAGACCACTGTGCTGTAATTTATGTCCGTTTACGGAAAGAAATACAAAAATGGGAATTCGTACAGATCCGGAATGAATTTGCACGTAAGAGTAGGTACACATGGACGTAACTAAAACTACGTGTTCAGATATATAAAAACTTTTTTGAGGCAAGTCGGGGACAAGGTTTGTGGACACAAAATGCCCCTTTAAGATATCAATAAAAATACATAGTTCACAACATCATAGAATGACCGCCACCAATCCAAGAAAAAAAAATTCCCAAACGATAATCTCTCAAGCAGTCGAAGTACGAAGAGTGACACGGGGTATATATTGTACCGACTTTCAGTGTGCGCGTAGGCAAAGCACAAGCATACTGCAACTGAAAGGCGGCACTGGATATGCGTGCGCGTCTTCACTTCATACTTCAAACGAGACAAAGCATAGATGACATTAATGGTAGGAGAACGAGGATAATAAAATATCCCACCTCAGCTTGTACTTGTAGAACCTATGACCTAAGTGAGTTCAAAGCATCACATTGATATTAAGAGTCAAGAGAGGTAGGACATACTATCATAACAGTAACCAGGGGCGGATTTAGAGGGGGGGCGCCCCCTCTATTTTTTGCAGACCACAGGGCGTCGGGCGCCCGTAATAGACGACCCGAACGCACTGTAGTAGATATAAAAATGACATTTTTACACACAGGGTGCCCATTAGATCTCTCTCTAATAAGAACTGTACATGGCGTCGGGTGCCGTGTAGATCTAGCTTTGTGGGTGCCCAGTGGACGCAGTACGCCCCCCTCCTTTCCAGCTTTTCAGAATTTCAAACTGACTGGGAAAAGTACGGGTCTACCGGCGAGCGGAGCGAGCCGGAAAATTTGGCGCCCCCTCTATTGAGAAATCCTGGATCCGCCCCTGGTAACAGTGGATTCAAATCGGCATCAACATCCGGTGGGACCCAAGTGCTAGTCTGTTTCAAAGACTTGACCGTAGGAGGGCGCTCTTACACGTATCATTCGGAGACTCGACTAAAGGTATATCTGGTCACAAATATTTAAATCTAAATGACGGTTACACGTTTTGGAAATTACACTGTTTTGCAGTGAGGTTAATCCACTAACCCCGACAGATTTGAAGTCAATGATTTATTCCAAAATTTTCATGAAAGATTTATTGAAAGAAGGTTTAAGAGGTGATTTTGTAATGTCACTGGGAACGGGGCTGCCATAGAAAATGCACTTAAGAATTCCATAAATTACCGTTTGGAAATCCCAAATGTCCAAATTGAAAAGGTCATATCCTGCCCCCCTTGATATGAGTGGCTGCAATTAATGATAGATGTATTCACCTGTCAAACATGCATGTCAGAGGTGTAGGTACAAAACCCAATGCAAAAATTTTATACACAAGACAAAATTTACAGTGCATGTGTAACAAAAACTTCCTACACAACATAAAATAAAAATACTGCCAGTTAAACTTGCGAGATCCCCTGACAGGGAGCGAATATGCAAATAAGCTAATCAATATGCACAAATAGGGATGATACAGTGCATGGGTATTACTTGCATGCACCAATACCCACATACCACCAAGTTTTGTCGAGTTTGGACATTGGCATCTTGTAGAAGTTCAGCTTTTAGTAAAAAGCCAATCAGGGCAAATATGCAAATAAGCTCATTAATATGCATAAATATTGATCACACAGTGCATGGATATTACTTGCATTCATCACTAGCCACATACCAAGTTTTGTCAAATTTGGACATTGGGATATGGTAGAAGTTCACCTTTTAAGCAATGAGCCAAGCAGTTGCCACATCCCGAGGGTGTATTGAGTCAATCCCACAATGCACCAGTTTGGGAAATTTCACCTCAATAGGGTTATGTGATTCCGCAAAATTCCTATTCTTAACACAAAAAATCCAGACTTTTACGCTCATTTTAGCCCACAAAGCGTTTGTACTTAAGGAATTTTTTGCATAATCATGAAATGTGTTGTGGTTCTTGAACTTTTGGAACACTTTCTATCCCCAAGTACTATGTATTTAGTACAATACAGTATAGGCACAATGCAAGGCATTATGGGATTGATTAATCAATCACCCTCTGTACCACGTCAAAATGTATCTTCCTGCTGCTTCAAATAGGAATAACTCCACTATTCTCTAAGCTGTGAATTTATATGCACCATTGTATTTCTTTCTAATTCTCTTTCCAGTGATACCAAACTTGTTAGGATTTTTATTTAAAAATGTCCATTGTTGAAGGTGGTTGACAAGCTGTCATAAAGTGTGAAATGGCATGCATGAGTGACTTTCAATTCATTGGCCTAGTCTTGCTACATTAGGCCAATTGATGAAGTCGATTCTTAGTTTCCTGTTGGAGGTTTTTAACTAGTGATGAGGTCTGATTTCATTTACTCAAGCATATCATTAAATATTACACCTAAAGGCATGTTGAATACACTAATACCATTATATTTATTACATAAAGCAAAGGTTACAAAAGTGCCTAATTAACAAAACGGGTATTTGCAGGTTTATTTCATCAAAAGTTTAAAAATCAGTTTAAACATTTTTGTACTGGGTATGATGACAAGCGGGACAAAAATCTGGAGGAAATTCATTATTTATGGTATACTGTGACACCCCTCCAGAGGAAACTGCTTAAAATGAACAGGAAGAGATGCCTGAATATTTTGGTAGACGTTTCATATAGAATTCCCATTGATGCAAATGAGGTATTACAATTGATTCCGTCATGCGCTCTATAACATTGTGCAGTAGTGCTTGACGGAATGAATGGCAATACCTCATTTGCATCAATGGGACTTCTATATGAAACGTCTTCCAATATTTTGGGCAACTGAAAATTTGTTTTTACTAATTTTTTTTTAGAAAAGCAATTTTTGCACAAAATAATGAAATATTTGCCACAGCGGCAAATCTGATGTGCGCTCCAACAGGAAACTAAGAATCATTTTCCCTTGGCCTAATATGGCATTCCCTCACAAGACTGAATTCTTCAAAGATCAAATTATTTCATTGACAATTCCATTCATAAAGATTTAGATTAAAGGTCCATGGCCCGATCGCTAATAGCCTCGTCCCCAGAAGCCCTAGATTTTACCGAAAGTGGTCAACATTTTGGTATCACAAGAATACTACTAATTTTCTCATTTACCCTGTGAAATCTGAGAGCCAAAGGATGTTTGGTTTGGAAGTTATGAGCGAAAATGTGCCCCATTTTGGTCGACCAATATTAATTTTACACAGTACATGTACTCTATGGGGCTTACAAAATCGCATCAAAATGGATTGAAATATCGGCGCGAAAACTTTACAGATGGGGTTTTGGAGTGAAGGCCAATCTATCAAGATGAGAACTTCATATCCTTAAATCGGGCCATCCCTATTTAAGTATCACTTCCGTATTGACATGCAGTTCATCTTGTTAATCTTCACTGCATCAATAATAAGGGTTACATTCATGATTCATGGCCTATTTATTTTGGGGAGGAGGTGAAATATTTTCCTTTGTTTTTTGTTTTTTTTCTTTTTGTTTCATATTTAAATTTCCTCTTTATTTATCCAAACTTTATCTTTATTTTTTTGTAAATTTAAGTATGTATGCTTTTGACTCTACCTCCATTTATTTTTGCCCGGGGGACTTAGTTCTGCTAAGCATAAGATCGGAAATTATATTTAACTATCGCTCTTATCATGATTTTCTGAACAAACTCCCAAATCTTTATTTCTTTTAATTGTATTGTGGAGAAATTATGGCTTTTCTTGAGTCGCATTATTATGGGTGTTGGGTGTTGAGATAAATTATCAGCTATCTTGAGCTTAAAGACGAATGATATCGCATCAATTTGAATTGAACGTCGCCTTAGCCTGTTAGGCCTATTTCTATGCCGCTTGACATCAACAACTTTCTTTTTATTTTGAACAAATTAGGTCGAAAATCTCGCATCATACATGTGTCAAATATAAACTTATTCCCACTCCTAACAATAATTATGCACTTGAACAGAAACATGCAACGGTGATGAGAGTTACAGAAAATATACTCGCCAGCATGTTGTGAGATTATTCTATTTACATACATGTATACTTACGAATGATCCAACTAGTGCATTTTTTGTGTTCAAAAAAGCCTCGAGACACCCCTAATGCCACATTAAAAATTTTGGTTATCGCCCATGGTAGCAGTCCCATGATGGCATCAGTACGCCCATCACTATCGTCACTGGCACCCACAATTCCTTGCTCATATTGTAACTTCCCCAAGGCTCCACTTGCGAGGAAGGGCCTGGATGAGGGTTACTAGTGGATCATTCGTAAGTATACATGTAGTAAATAGAATAATCTCACAACATGCTGGTGTGTATATTCTATTTCACACATTATATACATTTACGAAATGATCCAACTAGTGCATGACTGCCACACTGGTCACTAGGTGGAGGAAGTGGAGCCGGTAGTCTCAGTTGCTGCGGGATTTCTCGCCATATGAAATTTTTATGGAGGCTGAAATAATTTTGTCCCAATGTACAGCCATTTACATATTCACATGATAACATATTCACATGATAGCAGCACATCTGTATCAAGGCACATACTGTCATACATAAACTGGCATTCCTCACCTTATGAGCATAATGGTAATGATGCTTTAGCATCCTTCCTCTTACTCTGACTACTTGGTTGACAGGATGGTCTTGACCACGTTTTGATAACTTGTAAGGACGCCTTCATAAAAATGTTTTAGAACGTTGCTGGCGTCCAGTGACCAGTGACGAGGCTTTCACTTCAAAGTGTCAGAGATGAGGGAAGTGACCCAGCATGTAAACTTTGCTTGTTGCAGGTTTGTGAGGTTTGTTTTAGAAAAAGGAGGTCAGAAAACGAAGTATCCAAGATTTTCGAAAGAAGGCAGAACGGTGTAAGAAGTGTCTGAAGTATCTCTAACTGGGTACCATTGTGAGTCTTCGGAATCTCCTGTAACCCTTGAAGCTCTGGAAGAACTATAGGATGAGGTTCACATAAGTTAATGACTGTCATGTCTGTGTTTTGGCCATAAACAAGCTCTTGGAAGGGAAGCTTTAATTTATCCAACGGCTGAAGGGTTCATCAGCAACAAACAGAAAGAACGGAAAATCCCAAGATGGACTAAGTCTTCTTCCAGTGGGACGTTCATTCAACATTCCTTATTAAACAGAACTGGAAATCGTAATTCTTTGTTAATCGAGTCCGGGAAATGGCTGACAAAAGACCAGTAGTTACTAATAGTAGAGAGTAGAAGGTTGTGTTGAAATAATGAAGTCGGGTAGTTGGCCACATCTCTACAGAAGGGTAACAGAGGGTTTCTCGCACCAGGTGTAGGGACATCGAAGTCTGATACAGTAGATAATTGATGGTTGATTTCTTCCAGTGTATGAGTTCCTGTTGCCATGGAAGCAACTACTTCTGGAACAAGGGGGGGACCAAGCTAGTGTTTTAAGGTGGCTTGAGAAGGCATACAGTCAAGTATGTTTATATTGTTATAAACAAACATAACCACCTTGGTGGAGCCAAACATGCAGGGTTGGAGTGCACATGAATAGAGTATTACTAATCTGGAGCATATGACTAAAGACAGCAGACTTGAAGTGATCTTGTACTTGTACTTAAAGGTACAAATCTTGAAGAGTCTGAGACACTCTTAAAGTGGAGGGGCCTATGTTCTCAGAGAGGATTTTATGAAGTTAATGGTAATTGTTGCCCACTATAAAAGTATTCTAATGGTCTGATCTATCAGAAAAATGATGTGCCATTTTTTCTGTTGACCTTTAGTGACCTTGACACAAGTTCAAAAGGTCAAAGCAGTCATACATTGGCCAAAGTATATCGACCTGGTACCAAAAATGTGGAAATTTTACAAGGAATGTGTATTTGCTATTTATTTGTTACTTGACTTTCGTTTTCTTGGTATATGCAAATAAGCTAATTAGAGGACAAATAATATGCATAAATTTTCCGTTATTCAAACACTTGTCCATTAGCAAGTGTTAGGATCAGGCTAGCACAATTATGTATAGTGAACCCTACACAACCCCCATAATATTGATGTTAATGCCATGGCAATTGAAACCAGTTGTTTTATGAAAATGTGCAAGAGAAAATGTTGATGTAGTCTATATATACCCAAAATCTATGGAATGAATCGCTGTTATAAACCGTGAAGCAACAACGTACCGCACTACAGAGACAAAAGTATATACTAGTTAATCTTTCAGTTCAGTCACATTCTGTTTTAATTATTCTTCCATCCAGAAGCCGGGGGCGGGACGCACTGGTCATTGATCATGGGGAGATCATGGAGACCAAAGAAACACTTAAAATGGGTATTTTCAAGATTGTCCACGATACATACGTAAAAGGGTAGCTAAAAACATGAAATCTGAAAAAAGGGTGTGCTTTCATTAATTTGACGCGGACTTGAACTGAAAATTAGGTTATGAGTTGGGAAATTGAGTTTGTATCGTATTCGCTCCTTTGTGTAAATGAGCTATTCAGGTAAACCTACAAAGAAAAACAAATTTTACTGCGTAGGGGTAAATATTGCCAAACTTATTAAAGGTAGTTTTTTTGGATTTACAATTACCATAATTGTTTATTAGGGGTGCTTTTGAGACCGATCAAATTACTGTAATGTTTACGGTACTTTTTGAACTCCTTTGTCTGAATGTATCTTCTGTCAATGACCAGTGCCCCCCCCCCCCCCCGGATTATGGAGGACCATGAATAGTCTAGTCCAGTCTATGTCTCTTTTTATTTCTTTTTTTTTTTTTCTTCTATTTAGGGGGCGGGACTTTGAAAATGTGGAATTTTGGTAAAAGCAGACTAACCCCTAAAAATGGTCTTTTTCATCGCTAAAAAGTGAACTTTCTTGTCAAATTTCTGATTTCGGTGTGGTGTTGCGTGTGTGTGTGGGGGGGGGGGGGGGGGGCGGGTGCGACGAAGACCTCTGCTGATATAAGGATCTCCTACGGCCAGTGCCACGTTCGATGAACAAAAATCAAAAGCTGTATGATTTTGAATAGGTTCTGTAACAAGTAGATTATCACTTTGGGAATATTGGCATACTGACAGAGTTTAAAATTTGGCGTTCCCTCTTGATCTTTTGCCATCAAAAAGACTTTCTGGGCTTTAAAAATGGCATCTTACAGCTAAAAATGCAAACAGTGCACAATTCTGGCCACAAACTCTGAAAATTCGCAATATGGATGTGCTATGGTCGTATAGTATAGCGTATGCAATACAATGTCATATACACGTATGACTGAACCCATCAATCTTAACGGTTTGCTCCAAAAGGTCTGTGACAGGAATTTTTTTCCAGGATAATGTTAATGATAATTTGGTGATTGAACATTAAAACACATGATCATTGTGACTCGATCAAGGGACCTATACTTCAGCAAGTGGATGTTGTCCCCCAGTATGGCATTGCCAAAGTGGTTATATCATTTGAGGTTTATTGCATCCACTCTATGCACTAGCCCAGCGGACAATAAGATCAAAGAAAAAAACTAAATTGAGATAACAATGTTGTTTAAGAACACTTTAAAGATTATGTGAACTTATTGGTGGAACAAGGATATAACATCTATGAATGTTAGCTAAGTGACAGCAGAAACAATGTTTCCAGGTTCTGACACTTTTTATGGAGAAAATCGCAATTTTGTCTGGGTAGGGATCACTTTAACTTGATCTTGCTTTAGACTATACGACTATTCATGGTCTGTTTGAAAAGGATAAAGCATCATATATATGAAGCAAATCACAATTTTGTCTTGCACATTTTACAAACTGTGTAACACAATTTGGTTTACCTACAAATGGGCATTAATAACAGCTATGATGCATAGGGGTTGGGTATAGGCCGGGGGGGGGGGGGGGGGGGGGGGGGTCAACACAAATGACCAGGGTGCAAAATAAGATTTTTAAAGGGCAGCCAATTTCAAGGCAATTTTCAATTGTATAAAAGGGCATCAAGGCAATTACATGTTAATAAATAGGGCCAAGAATGGCAAAAATTTAGGCCATCAAGGCAACTGGTAGGGGCACCGAAGGCAATTACCTTCGGTTATTTTGCGGCCTACAAATGACCATACGGGGACTTGCCACAGACATCAATCTCATTTTTAGCCTTCTGGTAAATCAATGACCCCTTTCTTCATGCCAATTTTGGTATTGCAATGGGTCTGTTTTTTTTCAAAATTTTCTCATATTTGTTGGAAAATTAGTCAAATTTCCTCAATCTGAAGTCAAAATTGTCCAAATTGGCTTACAATATCAAAATTTTGAGGGAAAAAGGGTAAATTGGGGTTAAATTTTGCACAAAATTTGCATCTCTGGTATAGCTATGTGTCCCTTTTTTGGCAAAAATTGGTTTAGCTATGGGTCCTACTTGCAGACTCTCGGAGGCATGTCCCTTCCCAAACCAGACCTGAGATATATAGGGTGACTTAACTTGATCTTGCTTTAGACAAGACTATTCAGGGTCTCTGGATGGAAAGAATAATTAAAAAAGTGTGAATCGTGGTTATTTCATGGTAATAACCATGATTCGTTCCATGGATTTGGTATAGACTACATGCAAAAACTTGAGGCCTAACTCTTGCTTTAGATAGGACTGGGGGTCTGCAAAAAGGCAATTTTATGCATATTATTGTCTTAAATTAGGTTATTTGCATATAAGAAAACGAAAGGTCAAATAACAAAATAAATATCACAAACAATGTTCCTTGTGAAATTTGCCACATTTTGGTACCAAGGTCAATATACTTGGACAATGTATGACCATTTTGACCTTTGACCTTGCATTAAGGTCACTAAAGGTCAATGGAAAAAATGGCAACATCGTTTTTCTAAATAGTCGGACCCAGTAGTATATGTTTTTAGTGGTTGCCAACAATTAACATGAACTTCACCAAATTTTACATAGGCCCCTCCACTATTAGTCTTGACCGTCCAAAGGCAAGTTTTTGCTTACTGGAATCAATCTTGGATAAACTTCTGATGCTGACCAACTTTAGAAGTCAAACCTGACGTGGTCAAAAACGGGGCTACAATTACAAGCAACATCTTGCATAACTTGATAGCTGCAACATAGTCAGGACCTAAAATTAAGTTGCTGTATAAATATAAGCAATCATATTGTCCCATATAAAAGAGAAGCAGTCTCTCACCCAAGCTTCAATGTCCGCCAGCCACATAAATTGGGACTTCAAGTTAGTCATGAAAATCGTAAAAAACATGTACTTGAAAAACTAGTTTTCAAATGACAATTTCGGCTGTCAAGATGCTACTCCACGGTTTATTCTGTTAAAACTATCACTTGGCTGATCTCTCTCTCTGGAGCGATTGTCTGCAACAATCCTCGTAACTTGAACAAACACAATGTAATAATACTTTATGACACTGCAAAGTATTAAATATAGGTTATCTCACGATCGTTCTAGTAAAGCCACATCTCAAAATACCAAAAATAGGTATCATCTCACGAGTATATTATTGCAACACTTGAACCACTTTCATTTTGACCCCTGTATAATCTGGTGATAGCACCCTACTCGCTTAAGCTACCCCTACAGAAGGGCCATCATACATTTTCGTACATGTCATAGTATGAGGTAGCTCTGGTCTACATGCCCTCGTTGCCCCCCCCCAGGTGGTTACCCCCCAGTGCCAACATGCCTGGCCTCACCCACGATTAGAATCGATAAGCCGTTGATGTCTCTTCGTTCTCTTCGGCATAGGCGTAGTACAAAATCCGACTTTCATCGTCGGACGGACGGACGACGTGTAAACTCCATATGTGTAAACCTTCCTGAAAAAGTCTTGTACCCATGGATCCTAGGTTATCAACCTACACGCGGAAGAAGGACTTTAGACGCCTGCCACTACGTCAGGTATATAAGAGTCAATAGTAGTTTCCTTCCCTATTCGCAAATGCCATAGACAAATAAAAATAGAGACCACAATCTTCCGTGCGCGTATTGAAGTGGCCGAGCTAGCAACAAAATTTTTTGCAACACTTGTGGAGTGGCGCCCGACTCAACTGAATGTGTACGCATCGGCGCACACCTCACTTCGCTTATTTGTTCTTTCCTGGTCCGTGTGCAGTTTTTCTCCTGCAGCTGCGACAGCGCAAAGCTCAAGAAAATAAACAAAACCTTTTATAAAATTATGAGCTAATCGAAATGAATATTCTGGTGCGATTTACCAGGTTTTTCCCGCAATGAAAATGTTTTGTAAAACATTTCCGCCGTAATCGCATGAACCTCGTTTTCCAAACAAATAGGCCAATTAAGGCCAAAGTTGAGTCGCTTCTTTAACTCAAATTTTGACAGAAAACTGGTAAATCCGACCAGATTCTTGTCAATATTACTGTATCTAAACATTTTTCCTGATAGCAATTTTCGACTATAACCTTAAGAGAGGCCGACTTGTCACTTTCTTCTGCACGTTCGCTTTGTAGATTTTGGCTTAAGAAACAGTTTTCTAAACAAACATGTTTAGAGGCGAATGATAGTGTTTTATGCAATGAAACTCATATTAGCTTTTTAAAACATGTTTACAAAATTGAAGCAAGAAAAATTGTTCATTCCTAACGCATTTTATTGTGGTAGAGGCCTTTCCTCATAACCCCCCCCCAACCCCCGGTCATAACCGCATGACCCGCAGCTTTAGTCCTGCTTTTAAGACCCTGCCCCCACCCCAAGGCTTCAATCAAATTATTAAGTGTCATCATCGTAATATAATCGGTATTCTTTAATTCTGGGACATGGCGTACGCAGAGGAGATTGATACAAGGTTCATGCATTCAACTACGCACGACTACGCCCATACTGCGCCTGTCATTAAACGCACTATATTGCCGTTGTCAAGGGCTTGGAAACATACGCTTCTGAGGCAAGGATACGCAAATACGCGGTGTTTGTCGTTCGTGTCCCAGAAATTAATGCATACGATTATAGTGATGCATGAATATAATTGAGGGACGGATAAGAGCAAAATAACTAATTTTTCGAAGCGATCCATATTTTATTAAAACACTGTAAAGCTTGTAAAAAAGAACCGTGTATAATTTTTCCCAACCCTAATATGGTGAGAAATGCATTGACAATATGTAGGGCCTATTTAGTGCTGGTAAATAAAACACAAGTAAGTCAATAAAACTAAGCCCAAGAAAAACTAGGCCAGTGTTGACCTCGCGTTAAATGCCTTTGTATACGGCGTGAAAATTGAGTATGCATTAGGGCGCACAACCTCCACTTCGCGTATTTGTTCTTTCTGCGTCCGTGTGCAGGTTTTCTCCTGCAGCTGCTGACAGCGCAAAGCTCAAGAAAATAAACAAAACTTTTATTAAATTATGATATATCAAAATGAATATATTTCTGGTCAAATTTACGGTTTTCCCGCAATAAAATGTTTTGTAAACATTTCCGTATCGCATGAACACGATTTTCCCAAAAACAAATGGGCCTTTAGGCCAAAGTTGGTCGTTCTTTAACGCAAATTTGACAGAAAATGGTAATCCGACCAGAGTCTTGTCAAAATATACTGCTATCTAAACATTTTTCCTGAATAGCAATTCGACATACTCTTAAGCCGAATTGCCCTGTCACTTTCTTTCTGACAGTTCGCGTTGAAGATTTCTGGGCTTTAAAGAAAACAGTTTTCTACAAAACAAAAACATGTTTAGAGTGCGAATGAATAGTGTTAGCAATTAAAAAAAACATGCATTATTAGCTTTTTCAACATGTTACAAAGTGAAGGCAAGAAAATGTTCAATTCCTAAACATTGTGTGTTAGAGGCATTGCCTCATAACCCCCGGTCATAACCGAATGACCAGCAGCTTTTAGTCCTGCTTTTAAGACCCTGCCCCCCCCCCACCCCCCGGCTTCAATAATACTAAGTGTCATCACGTACTTATAATCGTATCTTTAATTCTGGGGACATGCGTACGCACCGGAGCTTGATAAAAGCGTTCATGCATTCAACTTACGCAAGACTATGCCATACTGACCGCCCTGCATAAAACGCACTATATTGCCGTTGTCAAGGCATTGGACAACGATTCTGAGGAGGATACGACATTACGCGGTGTTTGGGCGTTGTGTCCCGAATTAATGGAATAGTATTAGTGATGCATGAATATAATTGAGGGAGGATAAGAAGCAAAATACACGATTTTTCGAAGCGATCAATATTTTATACACACTGTAAAAGCTTGTAAAAAAACCGTAATTTTTCCGACCCCGTAATAATGGTGAGACATGCATTGACGATCATGTAGGCCTATTTAGTGCTGGTAAATAAAACACAAGTCATGTCAATGAAAACAAGCCCAGAAACTAGGCCAGCTGTTGACCTCCGCCGTAATGCCTTTGTATACGGCGCAAAAATTGCGTACGTACACTGCGCGACGAGGTGGTGCGAAATAAGTGCGTATAGCAACTCCCTCCCAATCTCCCACAGAGTTGTTATGGTAATTACTTCAAAGCAATCCATGCATCAGAGTGCGTGGATAGCGGTCTCTATTTTATTTGTCTATGTATTGCGCCCCGTCGGAGTGGCGCCTACTATGTTCTGGAGAGGAAGGAATAAACTGATACTGTCTGGAGCCTCTATAGTGGATATTCTGTCTTTAAAAATTACTCGATTCCGAAATGAACCTCATTTCCTCTGTTGGTAGGAGTGTAGTAAGAGGCGGAAGACCTTCTGCGGTATCCATAATCATAAGGCCTGTATGGACGGTATGGAATTGGGAGGAACCTCTAGGACTGCCTTCACTGGGTAGATTCTTGGCGCTGATCTTGCAGCTTAACACATTTTGCTTCTTGAGAAGCTAAAGCTAGGCCACTCTTCCTCAAAATCCTTTCCTCTTGGGGCATTTCAAGAGAACTTACTTTGGCCCGTGAAATTCAAGGAATCAACAAGATTCGTCTTCTGAGAGCCAAACTAGTGATAAGCCCAAACTAGGTAAAAAGCGCCGCCAGAACGTGATGAAAGTATTCATAGTAAAAAGACATTCTCAATAGATTCGTGAGACAGCTCCACATTGGGCTCCAAACAATCCGTCTAAGATAACTTAGAGACAATAAGGCTAGATTTGATGTTCTCATACCATAACAAGGGCAATTTGTTCCAACGGCAGGATCAAGTATCTTGCCTCATTTCAAGAATCTACCGTATGAACGGGTACCTTATGTTTCTAGTAGAGCCGTCCTCGACCACCGGGGGTGGACATGGTCTCGGCTTACATAATGTCTTCTCATTCAGACTTCATCTTGTCCCAGCATGCGTCTGGGAACCCCCCCAAAAAAAAAAAGGAACTAAAATAATCTTTTCCTCCTCACACAAGGAAAGGACTCAGGAATACCATCTGGAAGGGGAGTCTTCTTCTGATAACGGTCCATGACTTCTGAACTTATCAAGAGTCTGTCTTAAATCGGACATAACAGGAATGAGAGGCTTCACTACTTGTTTCTGGTGTGTTTAGCAGCTAACCAAGGTCCGAAGGCTTCGTATCTTGAGGTAGCAGTAGAAATCCCATTTCAAAAACTACAGGATTATCAAAAACAGCCGCCAAGATAAGGCGCAGAATCATAAAGAGAGAGGTATGTGAGCTTCAAAATTCTCCGCAAGAAAGAGACAACATCAGAATACGGAGCGCCAGAAATCTGGGAAATCTCTCTTAGTTTCGTATCCTCAATCCAAATCAGAATCTTTACCCCAACTTTACACCAGTGCGCTCTTAACTGGAAGAGCTGACAGAATGGCAATGAGTGGAGTAGCATAAGCCAAGATTGGTGAGTAGTCTCAGCAGTCTTAAACATATCGGATTTAACAACTTTAACTGTTACGAGAAGGAGATGCACGTGGTGGATCATTGTTCTGTGAATAATAAAAGAAACCATAAGAAGTGTGCACTCGTGAGTAGGTGGTTCCTTATCCTTAACGTCAATCATTACACCTTTAGTTTTGATCATAATATTGAGAGAAGCATACCTTATCAGAAAACAAACTGATTCTAACTCTAGTCTTAGAGTAATCAACATCATTATTTAACGTCTTGATAAGGAATAACTATTGTCATCCACTTAGATCTCTTGCTAGAAGAATCCAATATAGGAGGCAATATCACCGTTGGCGAAGAACGCCTCCGTCTAGGTTCAGGGCATTGAGGAGAAGTTACTGCTTCCTTATCATCGTACCAGATCTAGATCGTTTGGAATTATAAGATGATAAGTCATTACTATGTTTTGAATCCAAAACATTATCTCTCCGTCATGTACTTGGACCCCGATGGGAAGAAACTATTCCGACGGAGAGCCTCTGATCTTTTATAAATCATGACAAGGAGAATCTTGATGTCTTCTCTTGGTTTACTTGGGTGAGACTTTAAGGCGGAGAGGAGAAAGTATGATTATCCGTGGCTATTCTGTCAGGAGACTGGCGACACGATGACTGGAGTAATCTTGCCGATGACGACTTCTTACGTACAAACAGGAACCTAAATCCACACTCTTTCCCTGATCGCTGTCTAAGGTGCCTAATATGGAAAGTCGTACGCACTGGACTGCGACCTCAAGAAGACAAGTGGAGGTCTAGAAGGATACAGCACACGGGAACTTATCCTAATGTGTAACTTGAAGAAGAGTGTACGGGAGAAGAGGAAAACTCTTTTGGAAGCACGACGGAATGCTGGCGGCTGATGCGTCAGGTAGGCAGACGGAGTATGAGCGCCGGGAGTAGGTCGGCAACGGGCTCGACGGATGATCCGACGGAAAGAACGATGAAGGATTGACATCCGGGACGGCCGACGAGTGGACTAGACGGACGAACCAGAAACAACCGTACTCTTGGAAGAGAGGTAGAGTAAGAATTTTCCCTCTTCATAATACACCTCCGCCTTCAATAACTCTAACTTTCTTAGAAACCGTGGAGGGAGAAGCTCTGGCCCTCTTGAAAGATTATCTAAATCAATATACCACCATACCAAGTTAATCGTTTTGTTCCCAAATTTTTTCCTAGAGCTATCTCATGACCCGTCGGAATATAAATGGCAACATCGGCGGCCCCTGCAACAACGGACTGAGTCCTATCCACGGGACGGGAAGCACGGCCGTCAAAGTGTAAAATGACTATATAACATGCCACCACTCTCATGAAGTACTTCTATATATCTTCACACACGGCTACCCAGTCACCAGAAAAGCCGCCAGGCGTACGGGTATACCAGTTCCTTATCCAATCCTTATCACCAATAGGTCGTAACAATGGCCATGAGCTCCAAGGCTGGTGCCACAGGTTTGCCGTCTTCCGTCCTTTCTAATACAAATCATATGAAACACCATTGGTTGCCCGGGGCCGTGGCGTAAACTTACACCCACGAGATTGTGGCCACGCCTGATGTCAAGAATTGTGAACTTCACTGGATGAGGCAGAGTTCTTTCAACTTGGTGTACTAGTCCACAGCTGGACTATCAAGTGAAGAGAACCTTCAAAGGCCGTGGCTGGATTTCTTTCAACGTGTAGGGAGGACGGCCACGCGGACTACTACACAACCGTTGATAATCTTCCAATTCTCTATGAATGGAAGGAGGGATTCCAGCCAATCGTAAGTAATCACTTAACCCACTTGGATTCTCATCAATCCAATGGCCCTTTATCTTCAAGAAGTTGGAGTGGCTTGGCGAACTTGCCCTAAACTGGTTGATAGCCTCGGCAAGCACGGTACTAAGGATAGCATGGAGACTAGAATCAAAGGTAGAAACGTGATGGTCTCTGAAAGATGTCTTGGGTGAGTGAAGAGGTTGAACCTTCACCAGTCGAGACAAGGAGGGAGATGCCCTGGACAGAGATGGAACTGTCTTATTAGCCTGGCCTTTTTTTATTCTTGTCTTTCTATTCCATATACACATCTAACTTCATCCAAATATCTCGAGATTCCAATTCAGACCACTCTTTGCGTATATAACACAGGGTCTTTCACTCGAACAAATTTCGGCACTTCCAAACACAGTTCATGTGGGGTCCTGGTCTCGTTCTTCGAAGGAACTCTGACATCCAACACATCTTCGGGTTGATTCAAGCGCTTGACATTCCTCTGTAACTCAAAAAAGAAGAGTACTTGTAACAGTGATAAAAAAGCGGTAGCTCACCACCGAGAACTTGGAGTTCCAAAAGGAGAACAGGGGAAAGGCCCGGGTAAAGGCCAAGGAGACCGGACAGACGAGACAAAGAAAAACCCAAAGAAAGACACAGGGAAAAAAAATCTTGAGAGAATTTAGAGACTATCGGCATGAGCAGTTCACTTGAAAAACACAGATATGGACATGTTGCACCGAGAGCGATCAACAAGAGCGAACGAGCAAATATAATTGCAAGGGAGCAGACACAAGACAGGGACTGTCCCCAAACATGCCCTGGCTGTCAAATTGTGGACTTACTGGGGGGAGCTAACCTGGCCAAGGAATAAGCACTATACCCCACAGTACCGAGCACCGCGAAAACAGCCTGAGGCTCGCGGGGCAACTGTGTGATGGGATAATACATGAGTATTTGTCAAACAAGCAACAGAATTCCGATCTTGAAAAATCTTTACAAACAGCATAGGCACGGCATCCTCGAATCTTCGAGGTTCAGTAGTCACATGACCATAAACGTAAACCAGAGAGATGTCTCCAATAAATCGGCGATAATGGGGAAAAAAATGTATTAAAAATATCCCGTAAAAAAATTCAACGGCGCTCCGAACTGAGACACAAAAAAAGAGCAAGGAAATGTGGGTGCCAGTGACGATAGTGATGGGAGTACAACGATGCCATCGTGGGACTGCTACCAGGCACGGGCGTACGAAAGTTTTAATGTGGCATTTGGGGTGTCTCGAGGATTTTTTGAACACAAAAATGCACTAGTTGGATCATTTCGTAATGGATATAATGTGTTTAATTAGAATAAAAGCTACCGTCATAACCACAAGTACTTTTAATGAGATTAGGGCCTATTAGATGCTACCAATAAGCGTGGCGTGGTCTGAATGCAACGGCTACACGTCAGCCCAATGACGCAGCGGCGTCGTAAGCTTACCTCAGTAACCGTGGTAACGCTGTACCGTCAGCAGGAAAACTGAAAATGTTTTTAAGGGGTCTACATGGGTTGACAAATAAATATGGCTGTCGCAGTGTTGCAAGATTAATGAATGGCTGTCACTGGATAAGAAGCCAAGTGTCAAAATCGCAAGATAAGAACAGCTGTAAGTGTAGCAAGTTCACAAGATAGGAAATGGTGGTGCGCGAGTGTCATCACAAGTGTCTAATTTTACCCATGTAGACACCGTGTTGAGCCAAGCACAGGGCTTGCCTAGGCTAGGAGTGAAATTTGACTTGAAGTTGAACTGAAGTTGAAGGTGAAGCCTGCATCACAACAAACCTCTCTTTTGAAGCCTGTATAGAAGATTCTCGTGACAAGTCACCGACGCTAGTCACCGATGGCAATTCGGCATGGGTAGTACAGTTCGGGTGACTGGACCTTAGTATTTACACACAACCGAATGCCGTAAATATGTGTGGATATTGTTAAGGTGTCATGGCAACCATGTTGACCGCGCCCACAAACCGGTTCCGCGATATAATTATGACAAGAAATAACTACTCCCATTGCGTTTCCAGTTCAATTGTTCCACTTGGCCGGAATAGCCATGCATATTGCATTGTCACCTTATTTAAAAACTAAATGTCCACCTTACAATATGACACTGTGGGTTCAGGAAGATCTAAGTAATCTGACAAGATAGGACATCTCACTAGTCACATTATATCGCGCATAATCTACGATTATTTAGTAGTTTCCAAACCCGCAATGTCCCCGGGATTGACTCATGTCGCAACGTTACTAAATAAAAAAACAACACCAACACTCAACAACCAACGGAAAGTCTTATTAAATTCCTGTTTTCAGCTTCCGATAGCCGAGACCATACCGGAATTTCCCATTACATTACGCATATAATTTTGATCACCTAGCCTCTGAGGTCTAAAACGTCTCTCGAACCTCATGAACACATCCTAGACCAGTTAACATCTCTACGTCACTTTTTTTGTTGCCTGCGAATCATTCCTCGCGTTCGTTAGGCCCATAGCATTAAACTCTAAAAGAATACAATATGCCTAGTGTGTCACAGTCAGGCCGACCTATTTCAGATACCAGTCCTAACATGTTTACAAACATTGCTGTTACTGGTCTATGTCAGATTTCCAAAATCTCCCCAAGCTGTAAGACAAATCATGACGTCAACCATTCAGTAATGAGAGTAATTCATAATTAGCGGCGCTCTTCATTTTTAAATTGTATAGGGCGCTTGCACGGCAGTCAAGAGGTTATCTTGGCCATACCTGCTCCATAACAACCCAAGCATGCAGAAGAATACAAGGAATCACCTGTAGAAATAGCTGAAATGTCAGGGTGAACAGGTGCATTCATGTATTCTTCGCGTCCTTGGATGATCCCTGGAGGGCAAACACCGATCATCATATAATTTACCTTCCGGGCAAGGGCGCTATTGGAAGAATCTTTGTACGTGTGCTGCTACCGCAGCTATACGTATACTGGAACCTTTACAATAATCGTTTTTGACATTGGTCGTCGGCGCGACGTAAAGGCCAATAATGCATTGAAAGCCGTAGCAAATCAAGCCCTGTATTAACCCTAACACGGAACGGTCGTTTTGGCCAGCCGACGGCCCAAATGCAACGAGAGGCAATCTATTTTAATTTTAACGGACCAGATGCAACTAGAGAGCCAAATTTTTGCGTTTCATTGCTCTCGGCCGTTTTTTTTTTTCCCGCACAGGACTAATAGCGTAAAGTCGATAAGGCCCAGATGCAACGAGAACATCGCGTCATTACCGGTAAAAATACCGGCCCAGATGCACTAAAACATCGCGTTCATTACCGGTAAAGAGCGGCCCAATGCAACGAAAACCTCGCGTCGATTTTCCGGTAAGACTGGGGCCCCATGCATGAGGAACACATCGCGTGCGAAACAATGAGAACAGGGCATCTAATAATAAATAAATAAATAATGGATGCACACTGATCTGCATGAAATCGTAGCTTATAGTTCGCGCGCCTGTCGCGTTGCGCTAGTGTACTCTACGTTCATAGTCCGTGCGTGGCGCTTTATGCTAGCGTCATGCTCCGTTTTTATACACACGCCATTAAGGCGTTTATTCCTAATATAAAAGTACTTAAACGAAAAATGTGGCGCTATCACCATCAATATCGAAATTGTCCTATGGGCATGTGTACACAGTGGCACCCGCCTGAATGAAAAGCATTGCTCGCTTCTTCTGGCAACCGTCCGAAATCCGTGAAAGCTCCCATCATTTTTCCCGGGAATGACGTGCCCCAGATGCAAACGAAAACATCGCGGCCATTTTTTGCGGGAAGACGGCCCAGATGCACGAGAAACTCGCTTCATTACCGTAAAACGCCCAGATGCAACGAGAAACATCGCCTCATTTTCCGGTAAGACGGTGCCCAAGCAATGAAGGAACATCGCGGGCGAAAACATGAGAACAGGGATCTCAATAATAAATAATGGATGCGACTGCACACTGATCTGCATGAAATCTGTAGCTTATGTTCGCCAGTCCCGTGTCGTGCGCTATGTCGCTACGACGTCATAGTCGTGCGTGGCGCATTATGCTACGTCATGCTTCGATTTACGCCATGAATGCGTTTTGCATATATAAAAGTATCTTATCGAAATTGTCTTGGCATTTGTACACCAGTGGCACCCGCCTGAATGAAAGATGCCTGTGGCGTCCTTCTGCGGGCAAACTGTCCGAAATGCAGTGAAAAGCATCCCATTCATTTTTTCCCGGGAATGACATCCCAGATGCAACTAGAAACATCGCGTCATTTTGCCGGAAGACGGCCCAGATGCAACGAGAAACATCGCCTCATTTTCCTTAAGTACGGCCCAGATGCAACTAGAAACATCGCGTCATTTTCCGTAAGGAAAGACGGCCCAAATGCAATGAAGGAACATCGCGTGAGAGAAAAAACAAATGTGAGAACAGGGATCCTAAATAAATAAATAAAAATGGATGCGTAACTGCACACTGATCTGCATGAAATCTGTAGCTTTATTAGTTCGCCAGTCGTTGCGTTGCGCTATTACGCTACGTAATAGTCGTGCGTGGCGCATCTATCTACGTCAGTTGGACTTCGGTTTACGCCATTGAATGCGTTATGCATATATAAAAGTAGCTTATCGAAAACATTGTCTGTGGGCATTTGTACACGGTGGCACCCGCCTGATGAAGTAAAGCATTGCGCTTCTGTCGGTCAAACCGTCCGAAATGCAGTGAAAAGCATCCCCCATCATTTTCCCGGGGCATGACGGTCCCCGAATTTGCAATCGAGAAACCATCGCGGTCATTTGCCGGGAAGCACGCCCAGAGTTCAAACGAGCCAACCCACTAGCGTCACTTTCCGTAAAGACGGCCCCAGATTGCAACGAGAAAAATAGCGTCATTTTCCGGTTTAAGACGGCCCATATGCAATGAGGTGCAATGAGCGTCACTTGCACAACCGATGACAACAAAAAAATAGTTGTTGACGTGTAATCGAGAAGATCGGATGAAGAAGATAGATGCAAAACGAGAAAACATTTTTGACCGGTACCAAGTTTTCGTTGCACCTCATTGCACCTGGGCCGTCCTTGGGTGAAAAAGTATTGGACTTGTCGACGCAAACGTGGTGCATCGGAAGTCAATTACTGTGAATTACACTGAAAATAACCCTAATGGCCGCAGTATTTATCATACAGTACTTGTACTTGTTATTAATCCTCCTCTCCTGCAATTCTGTTTCTTCGTGAAATAAATACTCTTTAGTCTGTATTTTGGAGATATTCTTGTCGGGATTCGTGTTACACGATTTGACTTATATGTAGGTCGTCATACTAGAAATGAGGGTGATTCGTAAATGTGAATGCAAAAGATTGATAATGACTCGTCTGACATGCCCGAAATTTCAGTATGACTCCGTTGTACTACGTATAGTCCCAATAATTGTGACTACATGATTTGACATTTATTTTAACATTGGTCATACATATCAATGAATGTGAACATTCAGTCAGTGGCCAATGTTAAAAGAAATGTCAAATGTGTAGTCACAATTATTGGGACTATACGTACTGCTTCAGTGCTTGATGATATGATGAAAACACATTAAACTACAGTATGATTAATAATTGTTGGACAGAATCGAACACGTGAGCGTTGGACTGCGTCAGTCAGGAGGAACATCGCACATCATTTCGCGACGCGAATTGGTCTTTTTGAAAGAAGTGCCGAATCATCTGTGGTGCTTGTTGCGCTTACATGAGGTGTGCGTATCTCCTGTCCAAGTTTTATTATAGTTATTCGCGTTGATACGTTCGTTCCCCCTGGAGTTTTGGACCTATTCAATTAAGTCGGAGAGGGAAAATGAAAGAATTCAAATGCACGTGCCACGCCTGATTATATGGAGGACACTACGGTCATATAATTCACTCACCTGCCACTAAATACAATTTCATTCATGTATGGAACGCACAAATAGGTGTATTTCAGGCCTTAAATTACTACAATACATGATTAACAGAGTCCTCGCCTCATTGTTTTCATCTCCGTAAGAATGGTACGGGGTCAATATCAGATGAATCGAGTATCAGTTCGGGGGAACCTGAAATTACGAGACTCTCGTAATTACAAGACCCAAAACATCCGGGTCATGTGACAGTATTGTATAATGGACGGCTTGTATATTACATACTCTGTATTTAGTGCGGATTTTTAGGTGGTTGAGGTTTGGGTTTTTTAGGGCTATAAATAATCCCAATGTCCATAATGATCAGGTGAATTCCTTTTCACAGACCGTCACGGCCGTCCGGGGTCACGTCAGCCCTGTCTTGGCGTTTTATTTTTCTAGTATTAGAATAAACAATCAATATTGAGTATTGTGATAATTGCATGTTAATAGTACTTTTTATTTGATTTCAATCAAATCAATAGGCGATCACCCAAATGAAATTACAGCAATGTTTTGATGTGGGCCGGTTGGGGTTGGTCAAACTCGGTCATGGGTATCCATAGGCCCATTTCTCATGATTCTGTCCTATAAAATCCTTATTTTTACAGTGGAGGCTGATTCTCCAATTCCGACGGGCAATGGTTTGGAATTGGAAAATATGCTGCTGATACTACTGCAACAAAAAAAAATCGCATATTATGCAGATTTTTTTTTTTTTTTTTGGTACAAATTCCTTTTTTATGTTTAAGACCTAATTATATTATACCCCTAAGAGGCTAGCTGTAGGTATACATGCGCTTTAGTCCATAAATTGAATATTGTATGTGATACCAGCATGTACAGATTAATGCGAAAGGTATCCGATGTAATTTCGCTGTGTTAAACCAATGACCCTGCAAATTGGTGATTTCTTGGACCCTTGCAGTTGCAGTGAATTTCAAGATTTCCTTATATCATGAATCATCAATATCATTTAGTATTCACATCACCTTAACGTCTATTTACGATGTTGAGTTGAGACAATACTCACAACACTTTGTGCCTCAGGCTCCCAGCTGATGAACTTCCTGGGAAAATGTTAATAATTTTGCCACAAATTTTTGACACTTTACAGGAGGTCCCGGACCAAAAGCGTCTCATTACTAACCAAGAAAGGGACCGAAACTGAAAGAGCGAGGAAACAAAGACTAGCAATTTTGTATGTCAAAAGTGTCAGAAATCAAAAGTATGGTAAAACAAAATAGCTCACCTACCACACCCATCTTCATTTTCTTTCAGTCCGGGGATTGGATTTATTTGTTCCCAGTGTATGTTTGTACCTGTGTGTCTGTGCGTGTGATGCCGTGTCTTTTTATTTAGAAAATGAAATTAAATTTGGCTCCCACTCAGATATGTCTTAATCTGCCCTGGTTTTTACATCTGTGTTACAAATCAAGCACTCTTTCTGTCTTCTGAAGCAGGGGTGGATTTAGAGGCATGCACTTTACTTTGTTGGGCTGTTATTTAGGGCATGAAAAGATTTCGTTTTGTCTCCCCCCCCCCATTTAGAATCGTGAACCGACTGAAAAAAAAATGTGTCGGCAAGCAATAAAATATGACTGCCCCCCCCCCCCCCTTGAGAATTTGAGTCTGCCCCGTTCTGAGAATGTTACATACACATAAAAAAAATGGCATAACCCACTCACCTTTAAAACTGCATAAGACTTCAACCTGCAATTTATGTCAAAAGTGGCGTGGGTAATGGCTAGATTTCTCTGTCATAAGAAAAGAATGAGTTACAGTCTAGGCCATGCAGCCAAAGCGAAAAAGATGCTCGGATAAGGATCAAGGTAGCGCACCCCTGGGAAGTAATTCTTCCTGAAAATAACTTTGTAAAATTACAGAAATCAGTTCTACGTGTGTTCTCACTTCTGTATGTGCACATTCTCGGAAAATGGAATTTAATGTCATCTCAATTTATGCACTGAATATTAGTGACTATGGGTGTATGTACGCATGATTCATTGACTCCAGCAAATAATTGGGGGCTATTGATAAGTAAATCGTCGGTTATGTAGAAGACCAAAACAATGCAAGACTCTCTTTTCATCTGGAACGCAGAGTGATGTTATTACCCCATGCAACTGAACAAGATGCAGGTGCTATACCATCACCCCGCTTCCCCGTTTAGGATTAGCTATTTCATGATGAACACAAATTACCCGTGCTCTTTTCGCCGATAAATAAAGTTAGAGGTTACTGTGTGTTCAATGTTTCTTGACCCTAGATTATCCTTATTCGAAAAGGGAAAAAATAAAGGTGAACAAAGCTAATGAGAACAAAATTGTTTGGCAAACTGTGACCTAACATTTGGTGCAGTACCCAACCCGGTAAACTTGCCGAGTTAAACCCCATTTCCTGCAATTTCATTGGATTTCATCGCAGAAATGTCAAATCATTCACCTATATGAAATGATGTGGAACGGTTGTGGAAACAAGAACTTTTAATTGAAAAAGGGAAAGAGGTCCAATATTAAATTCTGATTTAAGTTATGGGTGTTGGGTTCTGCACAAGATGTTAGTCACAGATTGCCAATCAAAAAACTTCTTTCATGATTTTTTACTCATCTTCGTGTTCTTTTGAAATAAATGATGAAATATACGATCAAACTTATTAAACTCCCAGCAGAAGTTTTAGTTTTATTTTATTCGTGAATGCGGCGTAGTTCATAAACCGGGGCGGTGTGGTGAAAACAATTTCAAAAGCTTTTACCGTCATGGAAAATAACAATTGTTTTGCAGTCCAGAGAATTGAAGTCCGTTGTCCTATTCATCTATTCATAACCCGGGCGGATTTACTTATCAATAGCACCATTATTTGCCTGGAGTCAATAGAACGTGTATACACCCATAAGTCACTGATATTCAGTGCATACATTTGGTGAGAATTAAATCATTTTCACGAAATGTGCACAACTAGAAGTGAGAACACGCGTAAACTAATTTGATAATTTTAGACAAGTTGTTTTAACAAAATATGTACTTGTAAGGGGTGCGTCACCTTATTAAACTCTATGAGGTCTTGTGCTTCGCTAGCCTATTCCACAAAACCTTCACAACTCCATAGACAAGCAGTTTGTCTTCTCCACAAAAAGGCATGGCTTAGCCCTACTTTGTCACTCTCTCTGACACAAGGGGGTATCATCCATGGCCAATGCATTCACCAAAAAGCACCTAAACCTTAGTGGTTGCTACATTTGCTGATAAATTTGTGTAATGTTTATCGGTTTTTGTATGGTTGTTTAATGTTTTTTATAGCTGTTTTAATCTGTACTTTGCTGTAATTGAGCCTTAGGACTACAATGAAATGGAATAACCAGAATAACTATTTAAACACTATTATATTTCAAGTATCTGAAATTAAGTACTAAATAAAGAATACTGTAATTTTACATACAAAAAATCTCCGGCCTCCATTCTAATTCTACCAATAAAACCCCAGTAAGAAAGCCCGGATTTCATTCAAATTCACTGTATATTTTACAGTTTTGATTTAATCTGTTTTCCAAGCAAACTGTAAATTTTACAGGAAAACATTCACTCTTAAATGTTGATATACTACTAAAGTTAGTGTTCTTCAGTGATTTTTTTTTTAAAAATTAGGTTAAAAACGCGTGTTTTTTTGTTTTTTCAAATATTATTGTTTTTTTAAGTTGTTTTGATTAAATTCATTTTACAGTTATTTTAAACCAGGTTTGGTATGGTCAGAATGGATGCCAGACATTGCTGGTAAAATATTTTTTTTTCAGCGTGTAGCCACTTGACTATCAGTATTTTCTTGTTTACTATATTTTTAAATAATGCACACAAATTATATTTTCGAAATCTCTGAGTCAGGCCTTTAATAACTAAAACAACGAAATATCCGTTCCTTTCAATTCACCTTTATACATAGATTAGCTATACTTTGAGATGTTTCCCAACAACAACAGGTGGGCGTGAGCTTGGGGTAATAACAATCTGTGAAAACTACGAAATATCCAGGGAAAATTAAGTGTTTCAAACAGAGAATCGAAGTATTATCGCGCGTACCTCAACAAAATGCTGAAACCCAACCGCACCACACCAGACTGATTTTTTTTCTCTCTCTCTTAGATTATTCATTATATTCTGGCCCTGGGAATCAGGAAATGTGTTCACATTAGCATTTAAACTAATACCAATTTTAATTTTTGTTACTCTTGGTCAGTGTTTATGATCTTTACTTTTATATTCGATTTCCTATAATCGGGTTTTCAAACTGCCCCCTGCTATATGCTTTCATGTTTGGGTATTTGAAGGCCCTGTGGTGGGCGAATATGTCCTCCTTGCTCACGTGCCCAGAAACAATGGTACAATAGGGCAATCGATTTCAGTTGACTCTTCACGCAAGTGTTTCATCACGCTTTATTCCGTTGTCGTCTATGAGCCCGGACTATGGTACCTAATCTACCGGACTATAATTACTTTTACAACTGTGTTTGAAGGTACAACTTCCATGCAGAACAACTTGATTTTTGGTGTTAAAAAAACAACGTTACGTGCTTGATCCTGAAAAAAAAACCACACTTTATATCTTCAACACGGATGATATCCCCTTGTCTAATTTGCCCCTCGCCCTCCCAGGGATTAGCCTATAGTTATTATCGTTAAAAATATAGGAACACGACCCAAACAACCGATTGTTTCAAAACATAGTTCTGTTTTTCTTTTCTTCTCTCGGTTGCTCAGTATCAAAATTAAATTTAGAAGATTTCGTAATCCTCAGAAATGTCTTGTTACAGGATGTGATTTTTTCCTCCGATTTTGACTTTTTAACCCCTGTACAAATTAAGAACGATCTTGCAATTCCCACCATTTTTCTTACTTTTCCAGACATGCCTACTAGTACGGATTTTCCGTATTTGTACAGAAAATGATGGCCAACTCCATACGTACGTTTTTTTCCGGTAAAAAATACGGAAAGTGGTCTCGTATCCTAAAATAAAAATATCGTGTATAAAAAGTCAGAAATAGTAATACGGACAGTAAAGCGCAGGAAGAGGCAATCTCTTTCTAAGTGACTAAAATAACGTAATTTGAAATATTTCAATTGTTATAAAGTCTGTTAAAATGGATTCGCTGAAAAGTGTTTTTCTCTTTCTCCCACTTTCGATGGTTCAGCCACATGTAGGTTTTAGTTTTTAATTCAATTGATTTAAGCATTTAACACGCTGGATGCTAAATATCTTCTGTCAGGTATTTTAAAAAAACAATTTATCTAAAATGGTGCAAAAGGGATATACCTACAAACAATTGGGTTTTGGAGTTTTTTCAAGCTTGAAAGTTCACCTAGTTTTATCACTGCAAGCATTTAAAAATGTTTTTCTCTATGGGCCTTAGTTCCCACTGACAGTTTCCTTAAATGGGGCTGTCCAGACGGCGGAGCTTTGTCCATTTTTCTGGAAAAGCTGTATTTTAAATAGGCTCTAATCTCATGATGCAGTTTATATTTCATAGTAACCTTAGTTTTTTAAGTTATAGAGCCTTTAAAGTTACCCTGTAATGTGCTAATTTTGCTAAAACAATATTCTCCATATGGACTGTGTCATATTGACAGTTTCTTAAATCTTAAATGGGAACTTTCAGATGGCAGAACTCCATCCATTTTATTTTCAGGAAAAGATTCATTAAAGACTCTCGCATGATGCAGCAGCAATGTCGATGACTCATTTTCAAGATGATCCTTTAAAATTTATACTTTTCTTCTTTGTGACGTAATATTTTAAACGACAAAACTCCATTAATATGGACGTATTTCTACTGACCGTTCTTTAATGGGGCTGTCGGACGTCGGAGTTTTCATTTTTTTCTGGAAAAGCTTTATTTAAAGAATCTCTATCTACTGATGCAGTTCGTATGTAAATAGGTAGCTTAGTGTTCTGACGATAATGCCGGGTGTTCTGACAATATTTGAACACAAGTAAGGAATTCTTGGAAGGAAATTTTCATGAAGACCTTCAATATGATTTGAAAGACTCATATTTTTTTTTCAAAAGAGATGCCTGTATATATGTTAACTAACTCACCCATCTATGTTTTAAATGGCCATATTTGGATTTCATGAAATTCCCTCACGGAAATGTATACTTTTGTTTGGATATGTTCATACTTGTGGACGTATGCTAACATGATATGAAGCTCGAAATGTATCGGATATTCGTTTAATTGCACTTACGTATAACTGTCATGCGTGACCATGCATGAGCGATTTAACCAAATTTATGAAACATTGAAATAACGGTCAATCTTAGGGGAATCTTATATTTTTGCGATTATATAAATGCGGGTTTAGCCGAGCCCGCATGGTCCCGCCAGGGGCCGATTGGCCCAGGCAATTCCTCTCCCCATTTTAATCACAAACATCCAGCAATTGGGATTAAATTATGCGGCCCCGGCGCCCCAGTTGATTAGTACTTGGAATTTTTTTGGTTGATTGCGATCCCGATTGGGATTATAAACGTCAGTGAATCAAATGAGATAGTCAGGCCATATTTTTATAATATGATAGGTTATAAATATTATTAAGAATTGAGAATTCCCTCTGTTTAAAGTGAGACCCTAATAATTTAAAAAATAATATAGAATGACAGATTTTGAATCGTAAAAGTGTATATAGTTCCCTATTTTTTATTACGACCGGACCTTTAATAACGTTTAAGATATCTTTAAAATTTTTTTAAAAAGCCAATATCTTCATGATTTTATAATCTTCCCTACAAATAAACAGCCACCATTTGTATGTCGAAAATCTTTATGCGGATTCAGGGGAACGCAAGGCGGGAAACAATCCAGAGGTTAAAGTGCAACGAGCGATTATGAAGGCACCACCAAATATTGTGGTCATAACTAGTAATTTTATACAGATGTAGACAATCAAAATAATGTCTTATTTCTGTATTTGGCTCACAGAAATGTCTTCAAAGAGTGAAAAAGGGTGATTTTGATATTTCAATAAAACATAGGATGAATTTCCGTATTTGCCTATACGAAATAATTAGAAATTTCAAATTTTGTGACAAAGAAATATTTCTCCGCTTAATGGCTTTCAATGGGGATATTTTTGATGGAAAGCTTCACAACAAACAAATCAGGGCACAATTCAGTACTTACTTCGATTTTTTTAGTGACACCTATTATCAAACTCTTGTTTGCACCTTTAAGGAGAGAAAAGTGAAAGAGACAGTGACAGATTTTTTTTTTTTTTTTGAGAGACGAGCGAACCGACATATCTCTTTTCAAAATCTATCTCCCTTTATCTAATGTAAAGCATATTGGCTGACGTCATGTAATTTGGTCGCGAGATGAGATCCCGTCAGTTGATTCTGATTTTTATGTCAGTTCTGTCCTTTGTGACCTTGCTTCCAGAGAGATGCACTGTCCTTACATGTGCTGTTTTACCAGGCCAATTTCACGCACACGTTTGATATTTTTTTTCCTATTCCAAATTCCACCACGTGTTTACAGTAAACACAGCCGTTGACAATGGGTGTTTCGAAAGACCAGCAACCTCGAAACAACATGCCCCAGACCTCGAAACACAAGACCCGGAAGTGAATTCACTTCCTGTCTGGTTTTTCGAGGTCTGGGTCTTTTTCGAAACACCCGGGGGTAGGTCTCGAACACCAGACCCTCGAAACACCAGACCTCGAACACAGACCCGAAGTGATTTCACTTCAGGTCCTGAGGTCTGTTGTTTCGAGTCTGGTGTTTCGGAACACCCGGGGGGATGTCTCGAAACACCATACCTCGAAACAACAGACCTCGAAACACCGACTCGAAACACCGGTGGAGACCGGAAGTGATTTCTTCCGGGTCTGTTGTTTCGATGTCTGGTCTTTCGAGGTGCTAGAACTGGTATAAGGTAAGTAATTCGCGGTCTGTAGAACTGATTTCAATCAACTACTCACATTTACAGATCATATTTAGCCATTAAGATTCGACTTGGCACCAGGATGACAACCGCTGGACGACAGACGACCACATACCCATCTTTAGGACTTTGCGGTTAGTACCTTTGTTAACGATCACATACAAGTAGTTTGTTATCAACACCGATCGATATATCCCTCTTGCGTATACGCGTATTCTTGTCACAGTTCGCTTTCAGGTCAGTTCAAACCGCAAAAGCTTCGCTTTGAATGGCACATGTTACCCACAGCTTTGCTTTTGTAAGATTGTGTAATTTTGCAACTGTGAGAAATAACTCTCAGCATCATTTCTTTACTGTTTCATGTATAAGTCCACAAAAAGTTCGAGTTATGTTCGGCATTGCTTAATGCTTTTGAGTTATTATTATTAACTATAAATATATTGCATATACTATTTGTATTATTAAGGAGAGGGATGGAGTGAGGGGAAATGGGAGGGAAGGAAAGGAAGGGAATTTCCTTTGCTTTTTCTTTTCTTCTTGCTTGTCGTTTCTTCTTCCTCTCTTCCTTTTTCCTTTTCCTTTTCCTTTTTCCGTTTCCTCTCCTTTTTCTTTTTCCTTTTCTCCTTTTTTCCTTTTCCTTCCTTATGGGGGGATCGGACTGGGGGAGGGGAGGGGTTTCTGCTGGATAGAACTTCTGCTATCGAAAATGGGGCGGGGGGCGGGGGTCTGTGGGACTGACTTAACCTGGAACATTGCGTCTTTAGAGAACTGAAATCCGTTGAATAAGGTCTTGTAGAACTGTAATGGAAGTAAATTAGGGGTCTGTAGAATTGCTTTTTCCCTCAGAATCCAGCTTGAGAGTTGCAGATTATGTTAAAAATAAGGTCTTTGCGGACTTGCATTTCAAAAGGGTAGTGGGTGTGTGTGTATTCGAAAAGCTCTAAAAACAAGTGTTAACGCAGCAATAACACTTTTTAACACTTCACGTGTTCAATTTGATATTTTTCTTCTAAAAGTATAAACATATATATATATATGTTGGTTCTGTTTTTTTTATATGTTAAAAACAATATTAAACAAGTCAAGTGAATTTACTTCGGGTCTGGTGTTTCGATGTGTGGTGTTGCGAGGTGTGGTGTTTCGAGGTCTGGTGTGGGTTCGAGGTCTGTTGTTTGAGGTTCTGGTGTTTCGAGACATCCCCCCCGGGTGTTTCGAAACCCCAGACCTCGAAGCAACAGACCTCAGACCCTAAGTAATTCATTTCCGGGTCTGTGTTTTTCGAGGTCTGGGGTTTCGAAACACCCGGGGAGATTGTCTCGAAACATCAGACCTCGAAACCCAGACCTCGAAACATCCGACCCGGAAGTAAAATTCACTTCGGGTCTGGTTTTCGAGTCTGGTGTTTCGAGTCTGGTGTTTCGATACATCCGCCCCGGGTGTTTCGAAAGATCAGACCTCGAAACAACAGACTCGGAAGTGAATTCACTTCCGGGTCTGGTGCTGCGAGGTCTGGGGTCTGTTGTTTCGAGGTCTGGTCTTTCGAAACCCCGTTGACACGAGTAGTCAGAAATAACCCTTACAGTAGAGTTGATTCAGCTCAACGGTTTGGAATAAGAAATATCCTTGACAGCATCTTAAAAACCAATAATCTTACAATTATGGTAGCATTACAGAACTGAATTACTATTTTACAAAACCAATCTCGATGTATTTGAGGCTGGTATTGCGGAATTTACGTAGAATGAAATTTCGATTTACTCAGGTGAATTTAAAGTAAACATGTCAGAGGAGTGTTTGAAGTAAGGCAGGTGATGCCGAGTAGTGTTGTTAGGGTGCCGAATTCTGAACCAGTGTTAAGCGTCGCTTCATTAAGAGAACGGGTCTTATAATTACGATACGACGGTCTCGTAATTACGAGACCGTCTCTAAATAACGAGACGGTCTTGTAATTTCAGGTTCCCCGAACTGGTATATCCCACTGTAAAGCCATACTGAGGCATGATGAGTGTCCACCCCGGGGGCTTTGCCAGCCATGCATGAACAATGAAATACTCAATACAATACTTACGCAGCATAAAGCTTCCTGACCTGGTCTTGGATGGACTCTCGACCCTCGTGAGGCTCGTCTATCCTCATGAAATCATGTGTACAATCACATGATTCGCGTGCAATTTATGTATACCATTTTATTATTATGCTGCCGATCGAGCGCGAAGCTGGTAATGGTACTAGGCCGGCCAAATAATCCTCTCAATCTGCAAAGATAGCGCATGTACAACTGCACAGTACATCCACTACAACCTGGCACGAGAGATCCCCTAGTAATATATTCGGCTAAAAAACCCCACAGACTTCTTGTTTTTTCAAGCCTTGGCAGGAACTCTACATTTATCGCTGTTTGCACGAACACATTTACATGACATACTCGACGACTCCCTGGTGAGATTTGAGATTCCCTGGCACAGCACAATTAGGAGGAATCTAAAACATATTTTTTTTTTTTTGCAGTGTAACAATGTATTTCAGGCTGCGCACTAAGTGTGATCTGCTTATGAAATTTGAGGTAAGCCCTTTCGTTAACACAGAAGCAAACAATTATCAAATCCCAAACATTTTCTACTAAAATGTCAGACGTTACATGCAACTTAAATGTTAACCCCAAACGTTTGGGTCCTGTAATTGATTCCAGTGGGGTTAAATTAACCACCGATATTGTCAATTTGGCACTGTCAGAGTGTTTAAAAATAATAATTAACATAACACCGACTGTGGTGTAAATTAACAACAAGCAGTGCCATATCATTAATGTAACAACACACCAAAAATAACACTAACAAATGTGGTATTCCACGAAATGTAAATCTAACACAGTGGGTGCGGTCCCCTATTAGCTCCTATTGATTCCACTAGGGTATTAAAATTAACACCATGGTGTTAAATTGACACATCCAGTTTTTTTTGCAAGTTTGGCACTCCCAATCTTGGAGGTGAGGCATGTATAAATACCCCCATTTTCAGCAATTGCTGTCACCTAAAGACACATATATTTTGGAAAATGTCAGTAACATTTTACCACTGTCACCTGCCAAGACTCCTATTTTGGGGGAAATTTGGAAAATTTTCACCAAGACCCCTCTTTTTGGTGAAATTTTTGTCAAAATTTTCTAAAAGACACCGTTTTTGGAAAATTGTGCAATTTGTGCACCCGAAAAACGATTTGGGAGCATTTTGGGCTGGCCTCTTCTCAATACTCTCACCCAAAGACCCCTTTTTTGATCCTCTGTCACCGAATGCCCCCGAAGCGTGAATCACTCCGTGAGGAGAACAGAAAAAATACAGTACAGGCACTTAAACGGATTTAAGGTGCTGTTAAGGGCAGTGTTAAAACCTTGAGTTTCCGACATCTATTTTGGTTGTACTTTGGCAAATTGTGATTATTGTATGTAACGTATCATTTCTAGAAAGGAAATTGGACGACGAACCCGCTGATGGCCTCAGATTAAGTAAAACTTTCCGTATTTTGAGAAAAATACTAAAAAACATGATTTTGCCCCACAGTTTTTAGACAGCATAACAAAAACTTTGAATTTTCATGATTTCTAATGTTATTAATTTAGAACAGACAAATTTGTCTAGTACGGTTTTTTTTCCATTTTTAAAAATAGAGCTTTATTTCGAAATATAAGGAAAACTGTCAAAAAGTGTGATTTTTACAGTTCTTTCCAAATGGAGTATATATTGGAGAATATCTTTAGTAGAAATCGAAAAATGAAAAATTGAGAAAACCGTCCCTAGAGAAACGGTTGCTATCGTTGACAGTTAAACCTACATTTTACTTCGGTAATTTGGAGCTTATCTTTTTTAAAATTTGCCCAAATTTTTGGACGAAAATGAACATTGAGAAAATCCGTGATTTTAGTAAAAAAAATGACTTTTCACGCCATTTCAAGCTGTGTTCTTTCTCAAATAACTTTACGTTAACTCAACTTTAGTATTTTTTGAAAATATGAAAATACATCTTTAATGCACTATGAATCAAACCTCTTTTGTCTTCAATCCAGAAATCGGAAGAAAGTGAAAATTTCTCTGTCTAATCTAAGAGCCGCTTTAGGGGGTTTACATTTTAAATATTATTTTTCGTTTTTCCAAGATGCGTTCGCGCTCTAAGTACATTAAAACACGCGCACGCGTTCATTACGCAGCAAAAAATTCACTGCGAGACGCGATGCTGCGCCTTGTGCGCCTGACGGCGTTTAAATGTGGCTTAAATTCCCGGTTTTTAAGGGACCATGTTGTTTTTTGTGACTTCAATTGTCAATAGCTTGTTTTAAACTCGGCAAAATACCACTCAGGATTGTCTGCATTGGATAACCTCTGTTGGTAAGATAGAACACAGGTTGATGTTTAAAATGGTGCAAAAATCAGAATTCGTGTAAAAACAAAAGCAACTATAGGGTTGACACTACCTTAAGTCAGTAATGAATGCAAAGGAACTGTTTTTGCCATATCTTAAATCTTCTTAAATTGTTGTTCAACATAATATCAAAGTCAACATATTTGAGAAGTAAGACTCAGGGAATCCCAATATGATAATCTTTTTCCCCCACAATACTATTGTTTTTTAATAATCATAAACAATTGTGATTTTTCTGCTCATTTATTTGTTCCCTATAAAAAAATATGAACTGTTTATAAAACTGTGCCTTGTTTCGTTTTTGTATTCCAGAGTCATAGTTCTAGGGTCGGTAATTTCCCCCCTTTTTTTCCCAATTCTGCACTATTTACAAATTGTTGCCAAAAAGGGCCAAAATCCGCGTGTTTCAATTTGGAACAACGCCATGATTGTTCAAAGGTTGACATAAATCACGATTTTTAACCAAAAATGAAAAACTAAAAAATACCGACCCTAGATTTTGATATGCTCTATATACGATGCATTTCATTTCCTACCTGTTGCTGATATGGATTTCGAGTAACTGGGAACCGAAAATCATGAATTATCGCCGAAAGTGAACACAGAGAAAATCGCCATTTTGTCCAAATATTGTCCCGTTTCGCTACAAAATATAGCCTTATTCCAAAACACAAGCGTTTCATCTCTTATTCTTCACACTGCTTCTGCACCAGGTCAAAATACTTCATCTGGATACTTATGATCAAAATTCAACAATTTATGAGGCTCAAATCGTGAAATTAAAATCCCATTCTGTTTGCAAAAGCATCACACGTGGGCAACCATTTTACAATTGCATACAAGTTACCATGGGTATGCGTCATATCGAATCGATGCATCAAGGCGTTTCTGATGCGTTCATTACATCGCTCGCGCCAAATAGCACAGACGCATATTGCGCAATACGCGAAATTACAGAAAGAGCGTGCAGAAATGGCTGAGATAGAACGCCCGAAAGATGCAAACCCCCAAAACCAAAAGTTGCAGTTTTTGGATTTTTCAATGGGCATTGCAGTGTACTTGGACACGAACACGTGTACCACAATCAATATTGCAAGTAGGCTTTCTCGCTCATTCAGTCGGAAAACCTCTTTATGCAAAATCAATACACACGTATTATTGCGTTTTTTTTTTTTTTTTTTTTTTAAGTGAACACAGAGAAAATCGCCATTTTGTCCAAATATTGTCCCGTTTCGCTACAAAATATAGCCTTATTCCAAAACACAAGCGTTTCATCTCTTATTCTTCACACTGCTTCTGCACCAGGTCAAAATACTTCATCTGGATACTTATGATCAAATTTCAACAATTTATGAGGCTCAAATCGTGAAATTAAAATCCCATTCTGTTTGCAAAAGCATCTCACGTGGGCAACCATTTTACAATTGCATACAAGTTACCATGGGTATGCGTCATATCGAATCGATGCATCAAGGCGTTTCTGATGCGTTCATTACATCGCACGCGTCGAATAGCACAGACGCGTATTGCGTAATACGCGAAATTACCCGCCCTTTTGCAGTTCAGCCCATGTGATTGTTTTTGGTCAAAATGCGTAACATATAGAGTAAAAGTAAAATGAACAAAATATGAGGAAAAAATAAATATATATAGATTCTGTTAAAATATATGGAAAGAAAACATGTTAATGCCATTAAACATGAAAAAAACTAAAAACTGGCCATTTGACTAAGTTCCTGACTTAACAGCCCCCTTAAAACAACAGAGCCATTGCACTCTTCATTTTTATCAGACGACTCACTTGAGGATGAGCTTGGATCATTGGGGGGAGCGCGAATGGGTAAGTCATACGCTCAGTATTCGATAAACTAATTTTTTCGGCGATAAACTCAGTTTTTCCGGCGAAAATTTTAATTTTAATTGAAAACTTAGTTTATTGTTTTTCAAGTTGATAACTCAAGTTTTTGAAAAACTTAGTTTTTCAAGTGACACAGTTACCAACCCCGGCCCAAGTTGAAAATCTCCAAGTTTCTTCAATGATAAACAATATTTTTTGGCGATAAACTCAGTTTATTTTTTCGAAAAACTATGATTATTTACTGATAAACTAAGTTCTTCGAAAAACTATGTTCTTGTTTTTCAAGTTGATAAACTCAGTTTATCGATGATAAACACACGCACTTTTTCCGAAAAATTGTTTTGCAAGGGATAAACACAGGTTTTCAATCATCAAGTTTTAAAAAAAAATTGTGTTTAAATTTGATTTGATAAACATTTTTTGTTGCAAACTCAGTTTATAATGTCAATATCATTTTTTCACTTGAAAAACTAAGTTTATCGGTTGATAAAGTTTTACAAAAATCAATATCAAACGAGTAATAAACTTAGTTTTTCGGTATAACTATAGCTTTTCGTCGATGAACACAGATTATTATAAAAAATTAGTCTGGCAGTATTTGATAAACAATTTGTTTTCGCAAAACAAGGTTTTTCAACTGATTAACTTAGTTTTTTTGCCGATAAACAAAGAAAAACCCTTAGTTTATCAGTCGATATCATAAGCAAAATTTTCCTCCATAGTCTGAGTTTTTTTACTTGAAAACCTAAGTTTATCACTTGAAGCTACTTGATAAGCTAAGTTTTTCGAAAAAAAAGAAGATGTTTCCATTATAGTTTTTTCTGTAATTAACTTAGTTTTTCGATGAAAATACAGTTTATCACGAGAAACTATGTTTATCGGTCGATAGTTCTGTTTTTTTTGTTTTTTGGATAAACAGAAATTGTGTGAAAAACTAAGTCTTTCGACCGAAAACCGAGTTTATCGTTGAAAAAACTTATTGAGTATTTGGCTTGCTATATATATACTCGTGCTTGATTTAGTAGTGTTTTCTGTTTTTAATCATAAATCAAGGCATCTATGGGTCAAGTAAAAATGGTTAACTTCATAAAATATTGCTATATACTATACACATCAATAGAGATCATGCAGCTATGGCTCCAGAAATACAAATATCATGGACAACAAAATTTAGCTATTATTTTTTTAAGTCATGACACGAGGACATTTCCAGAAACTAGAACAAGATGAAACATAAAATGGAGCCATAAAAAAAAATAATGGAGGACAACAGAAAAAGACCTCAGGAAAAAATCAAAAATTGTTGGTTTAAAAATTGTCTTTTTGTCATGTAATTCTGTTCCACTCGTTAACATGGTTAAGCGTTACATTTTCAAAATATTACACGTGTTTTGTGCTCCTTTTATAGTGCATCAATTATGTGTTCCTAGAAATTATCAAAATAATTTATCATGTTTTCATAAATATCACAAAAGCTGCAATTTTTCAGAATTTACGAGAATTTACCTTTTCGAAAGAATAATCATATTTGACAAAAGAATATTGGTGCCAAGAATTGTTTCATTTTCATCAAGTAGAAACTTGGGGAAGCTGGAAGGTGGAAAAAGCAAAGGGCAAAGTGGCAAAGGTCAATCACGCCGGGGTCTGTGGGTCTGATGAAGTGAAGAAGATCAGGGATTGTTATGTCTAAATCTCTTTTTAGCTCTAGACTATTTATGGAGTTACTTGTTATCTGGTCAATGGAGATAACATTACCATGATTACAGGGGTTCAAAGTGTGTACAAGTGTGACGTTTGTTCAATGTACGACTATACCGGTGTGTGAAGTGAGGACCTTCCCAGGCTTCGGCAATCAAGTCCACCCATGTTTGGATGGGTGCTGTGCAGGATGAGTGCGGACAAGGCTTTAGGCCGTGTTCGGCAGCTCAGCAGGGTCCTGAGAGTTGGAGCTGGATCAGCTGCGAGGAGCGAAGTTATACCGTGGAAAACGCTGTGCACAGGTAATGAAAATTATTTCTAATATTGCCAAAAAAAATATATTGCCGACAGAATTCTGTAAACATGGTAAATAGGGCTGTCTAACCTGACGTCACAATAAAACGGTGACCTTCCTTGCCACCTTTTGACCTTGGGCATGTTGGGGTTAAATGCAAAACGGGGTGTTTGTCACACTGCGACTTGTTCCTGGTTTTGTAAAAGTGGGTCACAAATATAGCAAGTGTTACCAACCTAAGCTGTTTCCTATGTTTGTTCAGGATATCTCAGCCTCAGGCTCAGGAGTTTAATGTGCTGTTTTTTTGTTTTTTTTTCACTTTTAATTTTACAGACAGCAAGGTATCCATTGGTGATGTCAGCAGAATTATCAAGAAGCCAAAGAATCCAGAATTAGTACCAACAAAGCATTGTAAGTCATAAGATGCTACAACCAGAACAATATCAGCAATTAGGAAACTTGAATTATCATCGTTAGGACTTATTCTGTCCGCAACTTATGTTTCAGGGCAACATCTTTTCGATTCGTCTCATAGCGGCGCTATTCATGATTATGTTTGTGCTTTATTCTGTTTTAATGTATTTAAGTATTACAAAGCCAACTACAGTGTATGCCAATAAAAATGCAGGATTCAAAGTGATTTTTTTTCCCTGAGTGATGCAGCTATTGTCTATTTTGATCAGGATTTGGTGTAATTTGGATTTTTGATTCAAAGGTTATGTCAAACTTATGACAAGTATTATGAAACCCTTCCGAATCGGTTGGTCTGATTCAATGACCGTAAGCATAACACAAGGACCAGTCATGTGCATTGAAGATAATTAAACCAGAACTAAACTTTTAAAACGGCTAACTTAATGATAAGTGTCACTCAAATTTCAAATTGCATTTTGTAATTCCAGCACCTTCTGTTTTATTCATTGTTCACTAGATATCCTTAAGAAAAGCTTATTCACAACTTTTTAGTTGATCCCGACCTTGTGGTTTTGTGTTATTAGCAAATGCTTGTTTCCCACGGTTCCATAGGCTACTATGCTATAATTTCTGTCCATTTGCAGACGGTCGCATTTCATAAGTTGGTCTGTCAAAATTTTGGTGGAGATATTACATTTGTCCCACAAATTTTATGTTCAAAGTAAAATATTTCAGGAAGTACTGAATGTATGACAACAAAATCAGTGTCATTTTGTAGCTAATTTTGTTCTTGCTTTAATGCAACAAGTCCCATTTCATTTGAATGGATAATAGCGAAGTTAGGTTTAAAATTGTCCCAAGTATGTCAGGGTGGAGTCGGTGGAGGAGCAGTCGGTGGAGGAACAGCCCATTGACTTGCACATAAAAAACTGAAAATACACCAAATTTCTGACCTTTGTACCTGAAAAAGTATTTAATGTAAGTTAATAATTCTTTTTCATAAGCATTGTTGAATACCTAAAGATGCAAATTCTGCAAAGAAACACCATGAATTTATACAGGGTGAGTAAAATTATACAGGGTGAAAAAAATACCTTTTTGTGACATAATTTCTAAATCTAGTTGTGTCACATCGGTAAAACATGTCTTAATCTTGTGTTATACAACACTTGAGACTGGTTATTTTGCACTGGTCATGTTTTAAAACACAAGAATATTTGATATGATAGATAATATATACAGGGTGGTTCAAAATGTATAGGGTGGATGTATTTCATGACATTTTTGTGTATATTTTCAGCATGCGTATCAGTCACAATAAATGCTTTATTTTGTACCTATAGACAATATTTTAGAAGTGTGAATATGTGTTTAATGCATGTAGGACAAATTATGCTAGATACATCAGTGTATATTCAGAATTTTTTCTGTGTATGTGCAGGACCCTATTTTAAATGTGAGAAATACAGGATTGCCTTCCAGTTTTATCACCCTATATGATTTTATCAAGGAATGCTGGTTTTAGAAGAGGCTTACACTATACATGTATACTTTCTGGCTACAATGTTTTACTAATATTTTATTGGTTCAACTTCCATAGCTTTAAGACACTTGAGCACCAGACGTTTTGCTCCTACCAATGCCAGGAAAAGAGTTACTCTGAAAAGTAGTATGAAAATCTTTTATACATGTATTTTACACTTAAAATAACGCATAATTTTGACCACCCTGTATAGTTAACACAGGTATTGTGAACTCTTTCTTCCTTGCTCTTCGTTGAAGGGCCCAGTAATACCTTCTGAATCCATAGTTTATTTGGATCTTTCATATCATTCCAAAAGGGAACCACACAGTTCACCATGACAAGACCATTGCTAACTTTTGTTGTTTTCTGACCCACCCTTTATAACAAGGTTGTACTTACCTTTTTGGCAACATGGAATATCGCATGTATTTGGGCAAAGAATGACCGACTTTCTTACGTATAAAACATTTTACTATATAGCCTTGTCGAATCTTCATATTTCTGCTGTAACCAATAGAATTTTTTGTTAAATTCATTAGCTCTAGTTACATTAAAATGCTCTAATTGATTTTGGGATGTTGTCCGTTCTGAGGGAGGACCGCTTTTGCGTTTAATGGCATCTCGGCCGTTTTCCCAGTTCCCCCGCAGAAGGTACAATGCTTTTCATTGCATCTGGACGGTTTCCCCGGAGGAGGTCAATGCTTTTAAATCGCATCTGGGACGTCTCCCGGAAAAACGCGAGCTTTTCAGGCATCTGGGACGTCTTCCCGGAAATGAGCGATACTTTTTCATTCATCGCGGCCATTAGCGACTTTACGCTACTTATTCTTGGCCGGTAAAACGTCCTAATGCATTGAAAATGCAAATATTTGCAAAAAATGCTTCTCATTTGCAATCTGGGTCTGTGCCGTTACCAAAAATTAAAAATGCTTTTGATTGCTCTGGACGATGTCCGGCAACTACCACCCTGTGGCGGGTTAGGTTAAGCAATAATTCCTGTCCATTGTTTTTAAAAGTTCTCTTTTACTTTATAGATAAAAAAATAAAATATCCAAAAAAAAAATGAAAACAAAATTTACAGTCAACAATTCAGACTGTTTTTTTAAAGGTCATTTATTTCGTTATCCACAACCTCGTCCCCACCGACTTACCTCAAAAAATGAAGATGCTTATATCAGTTTGAACCATTAGCCGTAATTAATCCACATGGACCTAATCTTGCGTGCAAATTCTGCGGTCGGATCGGTAAAGACATTCACAATATTTTATTTTCCGTTCATACGATCATTAATTACAGCACAGCGCCTAATGGGACCATGGAAACAAGCAATTGCTCATTATACAAAACCACAAGATCGGATCAACTCAAAGTTCGTGATAAGCTTTTCTCTTAGAATATCTAGTGAACAAGGAATAAAGCAGAAGTGTTGGAATCACAAATGCACCTTTAATTAAAAGTTAATTAATTACCTATTCAAGCACAATCCTGCCACACATATCCTCCTTTGTGATCCACAAACACGAATTCACACACCTTATATTAGGTTAAATTGTGAGGTCACAATTTGGACAGCTGGAATTTAATAACATTCTTCAAAAGTACTTATGTACTCTAATCTCTGGACAGGAGAGTCGAAATGAGATTGGAAATAAAAAGCATAGTGAAGATAAGGAACTATACTTTTTTAGGTTGTTAGTTTATAACATGATGAACATAGGTGGTTATATTTTTCTTTCTTTCAAATCCGCGTTTGTTATTTACACACGCTGTAACAGATGTTCAAAGGATAAAACATTTCAACATTTTTTCCAAGCAAGGGGAGCAAATGTGACTTAAAGTGGCACTTGCACAATTTTCACAAATATAATTTCTCAATTTGCTCTCAAATGATAGTCAGGCCATTGGAAGAATAGAGATATTGTACACATAAAAATAACATACCCCAGAACAGATAGGGACATTGATATGAGGGATAAAGACATCCAGGTATTTGTAAGTCCAACTTCTAATTTTCCCATAACTTTATCAACAAATTGTATAGTACCTGATATTTTTGACTCGTACTCACTGAAAGTCAAACCACAAAGGTTAGAGACCAGTCAAACAGTTGCATAGCGTGGAAACATGCATAAGGCGTGCCTTTCTTGTGTTAAACCATTTTCGTCGTCTGCTGAATTAAACTCAAATCGTCTGTTACCCATAAGCAGCTTGATTTTTGTCTTAATCATTTCGGGTGAGGGCTTTTGTATATAAACAGCTTTACAACCATGCAAATATCGATTTTGGAAAAATCTTGAGGGCGCACGATTTTTCAATGTGCCAGTGTCTCTTTAATATTCAGGCTCAAGGGAGAAACTTCCCCCGCCCCCCTGGTCAGAATGCCACTGAATCTCATCCCCAGTGGAAAATGACAAGATTTTTTGGCAAAATCGGCTAATTTGGGCCCAAAATCGTCAATGTGGGAAAATATATTGATTTTTGGGCTACAATGTTTAAATCTCAAATTTTGGAAGATTGCCCACCTAAATTTAACTTTTGCTCCTAAAATTTCACTTTGCCGTGCCCCCTCCCAGAAAAGAGATTTGGCTCCGCTACTAATCTAGCTCTTATGATAATGGGGTGAATTAATAATATGATATTTTCATAGTCCTGAATGGTTGTGCACAGTCCTGTAAGCGACATCTTGAGATGGATTATGGCAAAAGGTATTTAGTCTGGAGCTTAAGGTGCTTTTTCCGATATACATTTGAGCTATTGTTTCTCTAACTGATATGAGAGCCTGGCACTTGCACATACGCCCATTAAGTACCGTGGGAAACACACTTGCCGTTTTTGATTGTGAAGCATAATGTTACTGCAAACCCTATCATATTGTGCTAATATTGAGTTAAAGGGGCGGATTTGAAAAACTTCAAAGTTACCGGGGGGCTGAAAGGCTGAAATTGTCCAAAATGGGCTGATTTTGCAAGATTTTGCAGAATTAACTGGGCGGCGCGCGCCCCCCTCCGACCCCTCCCTAGAATCCGCGCCTGATTGTGCAAGATTTTGCAGAATTACTGTGAGCGCGCCGCCCCCTCCGACCCCTCCTAGATCCGCACCTGGTTTTACCACTTGCTGTGGTTTTTTTGTTGTAAATATCTTGGGAATGACATGGAGTTGAGGCTCAAATTTCAGGACAACATGAGAAATACAGCCTTTCATCCCGATATCAAATCAATACTACGTCCGGTTAATCAGGGGTCCAAAAGATGATCGGAACACGGCACCTTTAATAAGTTAGTGAAAATACACACATTATTGTATATTGCATATGTTTATTAAGGATGGTTGTGTGAGATGGGTGATGCTTATGGGGTGAGACTGGTGTCTGGGCAAAAATGAGATGGGGATTTTGAGGCGGAACAGGGAGAGCAATGATGAGAGTGATGTGTGGTATAAAGTTGATGGATAGGAAGAAACTGAGGACTTGATGTTGGTTTGAAGAAGCAGTGGACTGGTTAGCCAAGGCAAAATTTGGGTATGTTGGTATGGGTGGCACGTGCTGAGGAGGGATGATGGGCATGTTTTAAGAAGGGCTAGGAGTTTATATGATTGTCTCTTTCTGGCCCTTATTTGTCGGTGTATTTTAGTCTACTATTTTGCCCAGATTCGATGTCCTTTTAGATACAACACATCAGGCCATCATTTAAGATCAAATAATATCTCTTCATGGTTCCTTAAACCCATTATATTGGTCAGCCTTGGCTATTCAAGGAGTTGCCAAGGTCAGACCTGACCTGTACATATATTGTTATGTTTCAGACAGTAAGTTGGTGCATGTTCCATAGTAAAGTGCGATAGCCCTTGTGAAGCTTTCTAAACTGTTTGAGATTTCCAAAGAACAATACCTATGTGAGATGATCAGATCTCAACTATTTTTATCTGCCATGTAGGTCACCCCAGAGGGTGTTTAAACCAATCCCAAAGCAGTGCAATGTACGCTATACTCTACTGGACTAAACACATGTCACGGTCAAGTATTAGGGATACAAACCGCAAGACATTTATGATCATGCTAAAATTACCCAAGATGCTAACACCACTTTGTAGTGTGTAAAAGTCGGGTTTTTGGGTGTTAAGAATATAATTTTTGTGGGATCACATGACCTTATTAAGGTAGTATCATCGGATAAAATGGTCTTACAGAAAAATGACCATAAAATCAAAACCCCGAAATCAATTTAGTCCAAACTTGACTTTGGTTAAGGATTGGACTTTCTTCCACATATTTTTGCAGCTTCCAGACTGCATGATTTGTTTTAGTGTTTTTATTTTTTGTTTTAAATTCCCTAATTTTTACAATAAATAATTTTTCCCAGCCTAAATGGAAGGTGCTTTTCCCAGCCTAAATGGAAGGTGCTTTTCCCAGCCTAAATGGAAGGTGCTTTTAAGCTGAAACTCCAGGGATGTGTGTATAAACAAAATACCTAAAATCTCATGTTGGCTTTTTTGAATCAAGTGTTTAAAATTCTTTAGAAAAAAATATTTTGGGGAAAAATTATTTAGGGAAAATTAAAAACACCTAATATTTCAAATAGAAACTCTCAATCTGCAAAATCTATCGTTAGAATTTTCTAAATTTGATTTCCTTTCATATGACACCTTATTTATCACCAAGGGAGTTGTAGTTTCTTCTAAGAAAAATAATGAAAGTGGATACTTCAGTATTTCTAGAAATACTTAAAATAAAAAAAGTGTTGTTGCGACCACTTGTTCTTTGTTTTTGATGACACACAGAAAAATAAAAAATTGTATGGATTTTTTATATTTCTTTAACCCTTAGAAACAACAACCATCTAAAACTTCACAATTACTTGAGAAATAATTGAAATAAAATATGTAGTATTTCACAAAATTGCCCATTTTCTATACTGCCAAAATCAGCCCCTGTACAAAGTCTATGGGAAATTGAAAATGCATTCCGTGACATCTCTCTAAAACGTCTTTTTGGAAAAAAATTAAAATTTGGCACACATGTTTCTTTCACCAATACCAACATTCATGAGAATTTCAACAAGATCTGGGCACGAAGCCGTAGCCGATAATCCTACCTTAAGGTGAAATTTCCCAAAACTGGTGGATTTTGGGATTGACTCAATAATGTGCACCCTCTGGGTCACCCCTTGAGTAGTAAATTGAGTATTTGGAGGCCAGACATCAATTGGGATTGAATTGAATGACAGACACAAGGGGACCAGCACCTTTTGTTAGAAGTCACGCATGAGTTTTACATGGATTGTCTCTCACTAGTTTTAAAGTGGATGCTTGTATATTAAAGCCAAATGGCCAGATTTAAGATGGATCCTTGGCCAGATTTAAGATGAAACCTTGTGTTGTCATCTTAAGGATCCAAATTTGGGTCCTTGGCAGCTCATTTCTAATATAACTGATATACTTTATTGTGCACAAAACATTGAGGTAATCAAATTTGGGGTCAAATATTTTGCACAACAGTTGTACCATAAGTAAAAGGATGCAGTGGGGGGGGGGGGGGTGATGTATAGCTTTGTAACTTATCAAAAATGCTGGATGGTCATATAGGTTGTGTTCTCTACATTGGATCTGGTATTTTGATGATGCTGTAATTGTTATTGCTATATATAACAGACTAAACAAATAATGAGATAAAATACCATGCTTTTTCAATAACCACCTTGCCCATGTGAAGGTAAAGCAACATAGATCTAGGAGTGAGAAACAATTTTATAGAATTAAAGGTGCAACGAGAGATTTTGAGGCACCCAAATATTTTGTCATAATAGAAATTTCATATAGAATAGACACTCAATAGATTTCTTACCTTGTATTTTGCTACAGAAATGTCTTAAGAGTGAAAAAGGTGATTTGATTTGCTTATATTTCAATATAAAACATAGGCTGAATTTCGTATTTGCTCCTATATGAAATTAGAAATTTCACATTTTTGTACCAAAGAAACATTTCTCAGCAATCCTTTCAGATGGGGATATTTTTCTTGGAAAGCTTTACATCAGGTCAAAAATCAGTACTTTCGATTTTTCAAGGGACACCTGATTTGTGAAATCTCTCGTTGCACCTTTAAGACTAGGCTGGTAATCATGGCCTATTATAGATATTTATGGTGGCATTTAAGATATTATAGGTTGACACAAACAAAAAGGAGGTATATATTGGTATAGGCAACTGCATCCGTTTGATTAGTACTGGTTGTACTTCCCGAATATCCCATTTCAGGCAGTTTAGTGGTGGACAGTAGCAGAGTAGACACACAGCTACATCATTCCTAATTCACAACTACTATACTGTCCTCTGGATAGAAGACAAATTGAGGTTCTCTGTTCAGTATTCTTCGATCATGTTTTTATGAAAATCATGAAATTTGAAGGATTCAAAACCTTTATAAAGTAGTACATTGTATTGAAATGTAAATATATGCCAAAAATATTCAAAAAAAAAATAAAGACCACAAAAATGAGCCAGAGTAACCACACAACTACTCTGACAATGCAGACAGCTGCTGTGTGTGCTCTCTGTCTATGCAGCAGAAATCTGAAGAATCTTACTATGTACTTGTACTGCGCAGAGGGTGTTTTGAGTCAATCCCACAATGCACCAGTTTTGGGAAATTTCACCTCAACAGGGTCATGTGATCACATAAAAACCCTATTCTCAACACATAAAACCCCTGACTTTAATGCTCATTTTAGCCCACAAAGCTTTAGTACTTAGGGAATTTTTTGCATGATTATGAAATGTCTTGTGGTTCTTAAAATTTTGGAACACTTTATATCCCTAAGTACTGACATGTGTTTAGTACAGTATGGTATAGGCACATTGCTATGCATCATGGGATTGATTCAAAACACCCTCTGGGTACTGCATGAGATAACAAGACTATTTTGCTTATATTACAGGATTCCTTAGGACAAGATGTATTCCTCATAGGACCTCCTGGACCTCTACGCAGAGCTATCGCCATGCAGTATCTGGTAAATATAGTAATCAGTAATTCACTGTGAATTTCACTAAAAAATGCTAAGTGTTTAATGTAACAGCATATATTAAAAACAAGTTATATGTTTTGAAGAACTGAGTCACCCTAGTATCAGCAGAAATACCATTCCAATATGGGCTTGTAAAGTAGCAAGTTTTGTAAGCATGTATTAACATTATGCAATTCTATGAAAATAAGGAGCTTTGAAAGTGTTCCTAATCAGAATTGTAATTTTGAGGTGGTGTTAAGTCCGTTCAGACTTCCTGTACTGCAGTGCAGTGAGTTGCGTTGCCCGAATAGCATTCTCTGCCCACTGCAACACAGTTAAAATTTCTTTTTAACTGCATTGCAGTGGGTTGGCATTAATTGCAGTAGAAGTGATCGATATATCAGCAATGCAGCACCACTGCACGTGCATTGCAGCTGAAGTATGAACGGACCTTTACGTACCACGTCCCGAAAATACAGAATCTCACGGACTGACTCCAAATCAAAACAATCAAGACAATTTCGGATCGCTTGGGCCCACTAAGTATGAAACTTGGATACAATGATTGTTTGGTAATAAATTAATGGGGACCTATATTAAATGTAATAGATTTGTGGTCAAAGGTTTCCAATTGAGGGCAAAAGTTGTAATTGTTCTTCTTTAACTTGTTCTTACATTTGTTGTTTCTGATTTAAATGAAAATTGAGAGCATTGATTGTTGGGATAACAAAAATTAAGTAAACTATATTACCAGATAACAGTGTCACATGGCAAAGTTCAAACGAGGGCAAAACTACTCTACTCTAATTGGTGCATAAATCTTTGGTTACAAAGTTTATGCCATATACTATATGCATTAATATACAATTAACCTCTTGCATAAAATTTTGATTTCTTAATAGCAAAATTCATTAAGCCAAAAATGGTATTTGTACCATGCTTGACTTTTTGCAGAATGGAACCAGAGGGGGTGGAATACTGCACTTACAACGAGACACAACTGAATCGGACCTCAAACAGCGTCAGAGAAATCAGGTCAGGGACCTCTTACTACTAGATCAGGCATGTTGTGTGATCATTGGCTGTGGCTTTGTGTGCAACTGATAAGTTAATAAAAAGTTGCCCTGGAGTATCTTGTTTTTGTGATTTGATGAAATGAAATCTTAAGGGGAATGCCCCCGATTTTAAGTATATGAAGTTTTCATCTTGATAGATTGGCCTTCAATCCCAAAACCCCATCTGTAAAGTTTCGCGCTGATATTTCAACCAGTTTTGATGTCGAGCTACAAACGTGATTTTTGTAAGCCCTTTATAGGACTGTGTAAAATTACATTGGTCAACCAAATGGGGGCACATTTTTTGCTTAGATTATCACTTCACAAACCAAAAACATCATTTTATCCCTACAATTCAAAGGGTAAATGAGAAAAATAGTAGCTTTCTTTCTTTCTTCTGAATAACCAAAATTTTGACCCACTTCCAGTAAATCTGGGTATCTGGGGACAATGCTTATTAGTGATCTGTGCCATGGGCCCTTTAAAATAAAGTTGGAAAGAGTAATTAGAGCACATATTGAATTTTTGAAAAGGCCATAATTCTCTTGGCATTGAGTGTTTTTTACCTGTTCCCCATAAAAAATGATATTTATATTTATAAGAAAGTATTATAACTACCCCAGAAGAATTCAATAGTAATACCCTTATACTTCAAACTAAAGCTTGTTTTACTTGCCAGATGAATAAATATTAGCAATAACTGAAAAGCCTGTGTGAATGGATGCGCCGGTCGATGTGTAAGGTATGAATCTGTCACTATAGTATTTCAATCAAGGACACTTTAATAAGCAGGGCTGTATGCAGGGTGCTGGAGTTCATAGAAGTGATTTTTTTGGGAAAAGTGGACCTAACCCCCTAAAATGGCCCTTTTTTTGGATATTTTGAACATCTTATTACCAAAAAGTGGACTTTCTTATCATAATTTTGGATCTTTTCATCAAAACAATCAGCAAAAAGTGGACCTTTTGCCCCCCCCTTTGCATATGGGCCTGTTTATAAACATTATAACCCTAATATTGAGAACAGTAAAATCTTTTGCCAGGATGCATTGTAGCTTAAATTTGTGCATATTTTGTATCACCTGTAGTGTGCAGTAAAAGCAGCCACAGAAGGTCGAGTTCTGGTTCTTGAAGGAATTGAAAAAGCTGAAAGAAATGTCCTCCCTGTGCTGAATAATCTTCTGGAGAACAGAGAGATGCAATTAGAAGATGGCAGATTCCTTTGTGCAGCTCAACGATATGATAAACTCCTCAAGGTACATGAAACAACTCGGCTGCACCTCGTTGTTCTACTAAAAATAATGCTGTCGGCCGGGTTGATATGACATGATAGATACACGGCAGTGGCTAAAAACAATATCTTTGTTCTAATTCTTAACACTTTTATTCAAATAAGAAGCTGTAATTATGGTAGATTTTATCCAATGAACTACCCTAGCTTTTTAAATCGATGAGTCCGTTGGTACTATGCGCCTTTGATTGGTCCGAGCAGCGCGTCTGCACATCGTGTTGACGTGTACGCACTGTACCGTGTGATATCGTCTCATATCACACGGTTAGGACCCAATGAAATTGCATTAACAATCTCAAGTGTTTAAGAATGCTTTGTTAAAACATTTTAATTTTCATAACAAAATGGACATGATTTTAATCCGAGTTTGTAAATGTCCTTTATTTCCAATTATTGCATAAATTATCAATATCCTTTACAGGAGCATTCTCAGGAAGAACTTGATGCCTGGAAGCTAGTAAGAGTCAGCGAGGACTTCCGTGTCATGCATTGGACTACAATTACATCGTTAACGTGGTAACCATGGATCCTACCATTACGCTCGCGATTTCAGGCCAGGGATGTGAACCAACTACCTTTAAGGTTTGTTTGAGAAAAACATATGTGATGCGATCATGGGAAAAACAGCCCACATGGTGCAAAATTTATAATTTTGAAATTTGAATGGAATGTCCGATTTGAATGGGAAAAAGCATTTGAAAGATAAAGTTTCCATAACTTTTTACTCTTTCTTCTATGATACACATATCAACAGTATGGCCGTATACACTCTAACAAAAAATAAAGTAACACATAACAGGATTTAGGTATTTTCTTTATTTTTCAAAACTGTCGTGTGCGGACATGTGGTGGGTTTTCCAGATACATCACCATATCGGTTCATATGGTTCACCTTGCCACTATAGGGCAGGGAGGCATATACTAATCCAAATTTGTGTATGTCTTTGGGGGGGGGGGGTCCGTGTGTAATATTGGGGAAATCTACACGGAGCGCAGATCCAGTCCGATGCGAAATCACGAGATCCAGATCATGGCGAGGACCGTTTAAGAAATCTACCACGGCACAGTGAGTGCGAAAGTACAGCCCCCTTTCGAAGCGTACAGTGTACAAATGCTACGCATAAACCTTGGTGATCGAGGAATACTTTACGCGGAACCTAAAAGTACACGCTTAAAGGAGCGACAACTAAACAAGCGGGTACAAACAATGTACGTGTTCTCTTCTTCTTCTTCTTGCGTATGAGGCAGCCAGCTAAGGTTGTAAGCGTTGGGGCCAACTGCCTGTTGATTGGTTGGGGTTTGAGAAACTGTGTCCACAGGTGGACGAAAGGTAGGGCACTCATTGGAAATGTGATCCGCAGTCTGTGATGGAATATGGAGAACCACATTGGCCGGCTGGCGATGGCCGCAGTCCCATCGGTGCATATTGCTATTGAAGCAATCGGACTCCTGTGCGAATCCGGTTTAAGGCGACCCAGCCTTGCGTGGGAGGGATTGCTGCCAGGTGGTAATTCTGTATTGGGTGTAATAGAGAGTTGATTGGTCTTGGGGTATCAGCAAGGCAGTATTCCATGTTGTAAGATGTGAATCTGGATCAAGTTTGGCCATTGCCGTGTAGACGCAAACTGGATTACGAGAATCTAGATCCGATCTGGATCTGTACTGCCGTGTAGATTGCCCCTATGTATCTGTGTGTTTCTGTATGTGCGTGTGAAAGTTTCGGGTAACCTTTTTCAAATTGCTTGTGCATGCACCCTTAATCAATTGCCCCAAACTCAAGTCATCGGTGCCACCATGGAGGGACTTGCATATCATGGAAGCATTTCCAAGGTCAATATCACGGTCAAAGGTCATTAAGAGGTCAGCTTGTACTGATAGTGAGAAAGGTGGAATCGTGTAAAAACAGGCGACATAGTGGTCGAGGAATAGCATTGTTTTGGTATCTATGCTAGGGTTTCTTTGTACGATGGATGTTTAACTATTAAAGTGGGCAAGTACCAAAAGTCATCACAGATGGACGGTGTAAGTGTGTGCGTCCAGTGCGCCAATGTGGAGGGACATTGCAACTTCACCGTATAGAGGAAAAATATTAATTTCTACATTTTAAAAACAATATCATTGTTTTTTTGTTTTTTAGGTAGGCGATGTATTTTAGACATGATGTTGACCTGATCTTGGTTGTGTATTTATACAGGATCAACTTGATATGCTGCAGGTTCTAGGCTCTCAGCTTCTTGACAAGTAAGTGTGTACGGGATATCTTTTTGCCCATATTTAGTAGGCCATTTTTATCTCTATAAGGACACCCATATGGAAATAAAATTTGTTCAAATTTCAGACCATCTGGACTCATGTCACCATTTCTGGAAAAAAAAATATTGCCCCTCATCCAAGATTTTTTGATTAAAAAATAACATTCAGTCAAAATCAAGTTCACTAAGTGTTTTAGAAAGTCTAGTTATATGTTGCAGCAATAAAAATTCGAATTGCACTCCAGGACAATTTTTGGCCCAAAAAAAATTTGCACGGGGGAAAATCTCATGGGGTTGTCCTCCACCATCTGAAAATAATGGCTGGCCCTACATCAAAATTTAAAGAATAAAACCCTGTTAGTGATGTAACGAGTTGAACAATTGTCAATCAATACGTGCTGAACTTGCAAATCTTAAAAATCTTGTCAGTATTGCACAGTCATTAGTCAGGTGTTTTTGGGATGGGCCGTTTAGTAAACCTGGGGTCCGATAGTGACCCTGATGAATCAGCAGACCGAATGAAAAAAGTGCAGAAATTTCGCCACTTCTTCGTATAAGTCTGCTGGAATTTCATCAGGATCACTAAACGCCCACTACAGGTTTAAGATGAACATGTTGCAAGGATGTGATGTTAGTGGGGAAATGGGTATTTTTTGTGTTTATGGCTCGATGTCGAACAAAAGAATTCTGTGTTTCGCATGCAAGTACGCATATTGGGAATAAGCTCTAATCCAACTTGCCTTATCACCATTGTGGACCTCGGGCAAAAAGGGGATTTAGTGGTCCACAAGATAAGACTGATAACATATGTGTGAAATTTGACAAACATGTATTTGAAACCAACTGGAAAAATGTCCTTTAATGTTGGACTCGGTGGAACTTACCCAAATAAATACTCCTTTCTGTTAAATAGGGTTACACCCACGGCGCGGCAAGAAAGGTGATATAGTTGGTATTTAGTAGAAGATCATTGTATCTGATTGGTTAAATGAAAGACATGTACTAGTATAGTTTTCCCTATTTTTGATAAACGTGTACTGACCATTTTTGCTCTGTATAAAAATCAGTAAATGAACTGATTTGACTTTACACCATGTTGACTGAAACATATGCCGTTTCACTCCCTTTGAGAAGTGAACTGCCCCCAAAATTACCATAATAAACACCCTAAAAGAGAAATGGTCCGACAAAGACCCCGGGTCACACCCTGTCGACCTCTTCCTTCAATTCCGTTTTGGCCGTTATTCAAGAAGGACGCGTGTTACCGCAGCTCTGGCTATATCACAGCCAAAATTAAACGAGATTTGTACTGGACTAGTTGTGTCTTCATTCGGGAATTACTCTAACTACTATTAAACATCTCTATTCTGGATTATGATACTTGGATTATATACTGGATTTATAGCGCTCATTAGGACGGAAATAAACGGAGACTTTACGCCGTCGGAGAAGGCTCATATTTGTAGTATCCTTTTTTGCCGCCAGTGGGGTCATGTGATCTGTGTAGAGGGAAACAAGGTAAACAAAGGCAGCCATCTGAAGAAAGGGTTGATGCGCGTGGACTGAATTGGAATGAGTGTAGTTTGTGTATTGTCTTTGTTACGCGGCTTGGATTGCTAACAATTATATGGTTTAGTGTGTGATTATTTTTATTATATTGGCTTTGTTGGCTATACTTATAAAGTATGTGAAAAAAACTGTGTTTGAAAAATTTCTTTAACCAGTTAACTGAATCCGTACGAGTTTGTTTTTGGGTCCTGGCTTTGGCGTAACGGGAGACACATCCACGGAACGCTTTGTTCATTTTTCTGTACGTTTTTATTTGTGCACGCTTATTCCATCTAGCAACTCACGCTCACCCCTTCATGGCGCATAATTGCATTCGCTGTCCCGCTTCCATTCATGAATGGGATTCCCATTCCCCTTTGTGTCAAAAGCACAGGAATGTTCCCTCTTTCGGTCTTGGACCTTTCGGATGTTCAATGGGCAAACCATCGAAACTATGGGTAACGCCGCTCGTGTTGCTGTCAAGGGGAGGGGCCCCCGCAAAACTCCGGGGGGTGCCACGAGCGGTTAGAAGGCGGAAGCGGAGAGTTAAAAGGGACAACACATAGAAGCCTGATGCTGGGTGGCTGAGAAAAACAGGGGGCGGGAGATGCGGAGATGAGCCAGAAGCGCTGATGGGGTGGCGTCGGGCAGTATCCTAAGAGAATCACGGCCGCTGGCTCGCCTGGTACAGCCCTAGGGGCTGCTCAGGTGCAATTGAGGGAGAGAGGAGGAGAGGACAAAAGCACAACAAGGGGGGTCCGTGGGAGTGCCAGGCAGCCGGGGAAGTAAGGGTGGTGTGTGGGGGGTTCTGACTGGTGGGGAAATGGTAGAACGGGATTGATACCAGAGCAGTTGATGTAACAACCACTAACGGGGTTGAGGCTCCCGGGTCTTCGGGGCACTTCGAACGAGAAAAACGGTTAGACAATTTATTAATTCGGGGTATGTTGACCGGCAAACTGGGGAGTGGGATCGAGTAATACCATTGAGGTAAGCAGAAGGTGGATTGGATTCTATACGATAGAAAAGAGATGGACCAAGCTTGCCAGTCATGCAGTGCCTCCTCGGCAGACGGCCGCATGCTGCTCGGCCCTTCGGGGCTTGGTCGCGAGTGGCTCTCCGTCTGGGCGCCTCCGCAGACCCCCAGCTGACTAGTCGGCTCAAGCCTCTCTTGTGCGGTACCTGCGCGGTTGCTAGTGCTGGTCCTCCGGCATCTGCTTCCACGGCGGGTCCTCCTATGTGGGGTACCGTTGGGTGCCCTTGCCACGTCGTTCCTGCGGGCAGCCTCATGGCCTCACCCCTGCGGGGAGCAACAGTACCCGCTGCACCTACTCTCAGTTACGCTCGTCCCCGTATGTGGCCCTACCCGACCCCGTCGGCTGGACTTCTGGGGTTGGTCAGTCTGGTATGGTCTTCGACCGGGCCCCCCCCTCCCGCTTGCCGGTAGCCCCTCCAGCTATGGTCACTCCGCGCCTCCGCGTTTGCTGCCCAGCCGCAGGCACCAGGTGCTGTCGGTGCTGCTTCTGACCCGCTTTCGAGCGGGTCAGTTGCGCCGCTGCTGCAGCATTTGCTCCTTCTGGGAGCCAGTCAAGCTGCCGCTGTACAGCCTTGGGGGGTACCGGGGCCGTGGCAGTGCGGTCTACCGTCCACTACCCTTCGGCTTGCGTGCCTGGGACTTGGGGAGTCGTCCCCACACCTTCTCGGCCTGTACCCTCGTCAGGATCTGGCTGGGTGCAGTCGAACCTAATGGCTCCTGCGGCCCAGCCTATGCCCAGTTGTTTGGTCCCTGCGGGAGGCCTGGTGTCGCCGCCCAGTTGGCCTACCCTGGCCCTCCGCCTTCGTCCGCTCGTTCTGTCGCACGCTTCTCATGACTCCTACCAGCCGCAGACTTCCGGAATTTCGTAGGACAGCGCTGGCGGGATTGACTTGGGCTCGGAGGAGAGTCTCTTAGGTGATACTCCTTCTCAGCCTTCGACGTCCGCGCCAGCTCTGAGCAGAGAGGTTGATTCTCTTCCCGGTTGCATGCCCAGGAGGCGGCCGTTCCTCTTGGCCTGTCTTGGCGCTCCTGAGCGGCGTGCGAGGAGGGGCAGCTCAATCTTGGCTTCCCTATCCTCATCCGGACGCTCAGAGACGTTGACGCTTCCCTCAGACGTTGGTCTTCTGTGGAGGCGCTCCGGGGAGGTCACACAGAAGCTCTCAACGTACTCAGTGAAAACTTTCGCCAAGTCTACCGAAGGGGACTACGACTCCTTTCTGATGACTCCGACTATAGATCTTGACCTAGCAGCCAAGATGCCACATCCGGGGTCCCGCTGGCTTCTCCCCCTCTTGGAGGACCAGCTGATGCACCTAGACCTAGCGTTGACCTCTGTAGCAGACTAGCGCTTCTCCTATATGGTCCCTCGCCCACGACATCAAATCCTGTTTGGCAGGTGTAGTTTTCTCCTCGGAAGCCTCTGACTTGACCGTCCTAGCCTCCCTATGACTCGGCAAACAGGCCTTCTGATTTCTTTGGCGCGCCGCCTGAGCTTCTTGCGACTCGAGAACGCCTTCTTCAACCCTTCGCACCCTGAGCCCCGATCTTGCATCGGAACTCTTCAAGACCAAGCCCGAGTCGGCGGGACGTCCTTCGGTTCGTAGGCTCGTTCGGTGACTCATTGCTTGCCTCTGCGGAGCGGTGTGGAGTCGGAGCGGCGCTCAAGGATGCTCAGGCGAAGATCTCCTCCCGGGGATCTTCGGCTACGAAGAAGAAGCGCTCCCGCTCCTCTTCTTCTAGTCGTTCCGCCAAGCGCCGAAGCCGACACCGCCTCACAACCCAAGACCTGCACTCCGTCCACTTCTGCCCAGAAGCTCGGGGCCAGGCCGAAGACTCAACCTCCTCCCAAAAGCAAGTCGCCTGGGAAGGGGAAGAAGTCGTCGTCCTGAGGCTCGGCGCCGCGGGGTCTCTCCTTCGGGATGGAACCTTACCACCTCCGTTGGCGGCCGCTAAGTTTCCTTACGCCGGGAATGGCCATCCATTTCCCCCGCGCCTTGGGTAAAATGAGCGTGGTGGAACGGGGGTATCGTTTAGAGATTCACCGCGAAACCCCTTGGGGAGACCTACCCCCCTTCCGGGGGGAACCGACCAGAACCACTTCTTCTGGTCAGTCTTCTTCTCCTCAGTCACCCCCCCTTCACCGAGGGGTTCTGGTCAACGTTCTTCTTGCCCCCAGGAAGACCGGGGATTGGCGTCCAATCCTGAACCTAAAGCCTCTGGATCAGTAATATCACCGAAGAATTTCAGATGGAAACCCTCGCGTCCGTCCTGCCTGTCCTTTGAAGGTAGCTGGGCCGTCTTCTTTGGTATCTGAAAGACGCCTACCTACACGTCACAGTCGCCAAATCCGGACCGTCGCTGGCTCAGAATTCCAAAGTTCAGGGCTTCTACGATTGGCCGTGTCTCCCCTTCGGACTTTCCAACTCTCCCAGGGTCTTCACGATGGTGACGCGGGAGGTGGGCTCCTCCTCAGGCGACAGGGGTCAACCTCTGCATGTACCTGGACCACTGGCTAATCTACGGACCGTCACCCCAGGCGACGGCCGAAATGGTCATTCGTACCGTTCAGGTCGTGCCGATGTTTGGGCTTCATTGTCCAACTTCGACAATCGAGCCTTACGCCCCTCTCAGGACCTGAGTAATCTGGGTGCTCGGCTGCACTTGCTTCCGGCATTGCAGAACCGACGTGCCGCGCGGGTGGAATGTCGTTGTTCAGACTGCGAATCCATGCGCTGCTTTCGCAGGCACCCGCTCGAGACTGGCTTCGCCTGCTTGGCTTGTTAGCCAGTCTCGTCGACCTGTTCCCGTACTGTTGCTTCCATATGAGGTTGCGTCAAATGCACCTCGGGCGACATTACAGGCCGATCAGGCACCCACATTCCCGTCTGATCCCTATCAATGCAGGGGTCCGTAACACCTTGGCATGGTGGTCTCACCGCCCCAACCTTAACTCAGGGATCTCTTCCCTGCGCCTCCCTTCGATGTCGTTAGTCACGCGGACGCGTCGAAGTCGGTTGGGGGGGTTTCACCCAGACCTATGTGCCTCGGGACGTGGTCCAGACCGAGGCTCAGGCCCATGTCAATCGCCTCGAATTGTGGCAGTGGAACACCCTAAGCTCACTTCAGCGCTGTGTGACCAACTCCATGTCCTGTACAGTCGTACACTCCACCGTGGTTGGCCTACATCAACAGGCAGGGGGGACTCGGTCCCGGTCCCTGTGTCTCGACGCCATACGGCTCCTAGCGTGGTGCCGAGATCGGGCCATCACGATGTCCGCAATACACATTCCGGGGGCCGTCACTTTCTTGTCGACGATCTGTCTCGTGGCAGGATGACGGCCTCGGATGGATACTGAACCGAGATGCTTTCGGGAGATCTTCGAGAGCTTGTTGTTCCGTCAATCGACCAGTTCGCCTCGAACCTGAGTCACCAGCTCGCTCGTACTGCACCCGGACTCAACGACCCGGGTGCGTACGCAGTCGACGCTCTAGCGATATACTGGACCGGGGTTCACGGCCTATCCTTCCCGCCGATTCCGATTCTGCATCATGTAGTTTCGAAGATTGGTCGGGAGGCGTGCCGTGTCATCCTCAATCGCTCCCTTCTGGCCGAAACACCTTTGGTTTCGTCCAATGTGGCTCCTTGCGGCTCTGCCGCTGCGTCCACCGATCCGTTCGACCTCGTATCCTTCCGGACGGAGGGAGCGTCACTCTTCGCTGAGCACGCTAGCGTTGACTGCGTGGCGACCATTATCCGGCAGCCGATGCCGAGATTCTGGCCTTTTCGCAGAGGGCTGCTCCGCTCATATCAGCCGGAAGAAGGAAGTCTACCATGGTGCTTACTCTAAGCGTCTTGGACCTACTTCCGCTGGTTGTGAGCGACGAGAGGTGTCTCGGACTCGGGCATCTGTAGCTGAGATCGCTGACTTTCTCAATGATCGCTTCGATAGCGGACTTGAACCTTCGACTGTTAGAAACTCCAAGTCCGCTATCTTCGCGATCATGAATTTCGATGACGGATTCTACCATTAATGACGATGGCTCGATCCTTCTCCTTCTAGAGGGGATGTTTAATACACGACTTCCGACCAGGAAACGTTCCCACCCTGGGACCTTTATACTGTCTTAGACTATTTAGTGAAGCCCAATTCGAACCAATGGCTGAGGCATCACTAAAACATGTCACTATTAAGACAAGTTTTCCTGGGTCCGCTCTCGCCTCTGGTAGACTATGCTCGAGATCAAGAATATCTCAATGTAGTGTCTATTCTATCGGACAGGGTCAAATTGTTCTTTAAGCCGGATTTTCTGGCAAAGAACGAGTCTCCTCATTCCGACACTCAACAATTATCTTACCCGATTGTCATGTCCTCTTCAGTCGGGAAGATCGCCTGTGGTGTCCTGCTCGGGCCCTTGAGTACTAAACGGAAAACTAGTCCGCTCAGGCGCACGAATGGGGGGGGGGCTACTCGTTGTTTTCTTACACACTCTTCCCCCCACTTGTCCGCGGTCAAAAGCGAACAATTGCAATGGATTTAGCGCTGTATTAAATTCCAAACGCGGATAGGAGCTTCACAATCTCAGAGCCCCATTTCAGTTCGTAATATCGTGTCGTCATGGGCCTCTTCACCTCGAATCAGTTTGCCGAAATCTGCGAGGCTATGTCGTGGAGGGCGCACCACAACGTTTTTCGTCTGTGTACTACAAAACGTACAAACTCCCAAGAGAACGTTGCTCGGTTGTTGTGGTGTTTGTGGGGGGTGGTTGGTGTTTGGTGGGGAGGGCCCACCTCCTAACCACCACTAAAACTCAACTTCACTATTCATAAAGTCTCCCATCCGGTGTCCTCCTGTGCCTCTCGCCCCGGAGTATTCCGTTGTCAGGTGACAGCTTTGTCCCCGATTTTTTTGTTATGCCTTTAGGCCTTTAACATGTGTTACTTGAATGTTTAGAGGGGGGGGGGTAGGATCTTGCCTTTGGCTGCATTTTGTTGCTGGCTCTGAAATATCATGCCTCCACCCTCCGACTGAGTGAGTCAGTCTGGTGGTGATTGAAAAATTCATTCAACGGGGGTTAATGCATATGTTTCAGTCAACTTTGTGTAAAAGGAATCATTTCAGTGAATGATTTATTCAAAAACACATTATTTTATAATCATCTAACTTAAGCCTGAATTTCCTTGCCAATGTTACGTCCCACTTCCAGTCCCGCCCCACGCCATGATATGTACGCTCGTCCGTGTGGGCTTGAGCCAAAACAATTAAGGAAGAGGCTAAGGTCGACAGGTATGACCTTGGGTCACTGGTCAGACCATTCTCTTTTGATGGGGTGTATTATGGTAATTTGGGGCATTCACTTCTCAGAAGGGAATGCATATGTGTTCAGTCAACAGTGGAAAGGACATCAGGCTTCAGTTAGAAGATTATAAAACATAGTATGACACCTCATGAATTATTCATGAACATAATCATGTTTATTTCAATTGCTGTTTCCTCTACGCGAGCTATTCCCTAGGGAAATAGATTGAAACGTTTTCCCTACAACCTCGTGCCCAGAGTCAACAGTGAGGTTAAAAAAACAATCCTACAACATGGTTTCTATCGGAAATAGGGCACACTATTTTCCCGTGGGTACTGGCTACGGCCTATTACGGGCCTATCACCCTTCGAGTTCGGGTGATAGGCCCGTAGCCAGTACCATCGGAAAATAGTGTGCCCTATTTCCCTCTAACCTTAAGTATTTGTATAATTGTTTTTGAATAGTACCTTTTCTCTGTTCTTTTCTTTTTTTTCTTTCCCCTGCCCGGTAATAGTAACTTTCCTGTCGCGTTATAGTAATTTTTTGGACCGTATAGTATCTCTTTGACCGATATAGTAGATTTTCTCTTATTTTCTGCCCTAGCTGTAGTCTCGTTACTGCAGCAAAAAGGATCATCTAGGAGGTATATCACAAATATTAACTGCCTTTATTGGGCAATATTGCATAAAAGCAGCCACAGAAGGTCGCGTTCTAGTTCTTGAAGGAATATTAAAAAGCTGAAGAAATGTCCCCCTCTGCTCGGTATAGTAATTTTTTGCCCGGTATAGTAATTACCTAAGGTGTTCCTATGGTTTTTCTGCCCTAGCTGTAGTCTCGTTACTCAGCAGCAAAAAGGGATCTAGCTTGAGGTTTATAAAACAAATTTCACTGCCCTTTATTCGGCCATAGTGCAGTAAAAGCAGCCACAGAAGTTCCTTTCTAGTTCTTGAAGGAATTGAAAAAGCTGAAAGAAATGTCCTCCCTGTGCTGAAAGTCATCTATTGACGCGGCCGCGTATCTCAAGACCGTAACGCTTTTCCCTCACTCCACTTCGGGAAACAGTACGGGCCTCGAGATCACCTCGGGTCATACGTGGATCTGGTTTCCCGACCGATTTAATCTTACCAATTTTTACCAACACTCGCCTCTATATACAATAAATAGCGCATATATATTCTATGGTTTTGGTGTCATACGTCATTTTTTCTGTCATAACTGTGCGAAAACCGTTTTGCTGTACTAAATTTTACCATTAACGAGACTCTTTGATTGCCTTGTATTTTTGACCACAAAATGTTTCGCGTAGTTTAAAGGGCGCACAAACCGCGAGTGTGTGCATGGAGTGATGCAATCTCCTACTCGTACTACGTTGGTGTCATTGGTGGGATAAGGAATTTCGGTAAAAAATATTTCCGGTGGAACCCAAAATCCATGTATAGAATTTGACTATGTCCCTCATAGGCAGTCAATATTTGTGTACTAACACGAGGACCTAGAAAAATCTAAAGCGCATTCCCCGTGGCACAGGTCAGATCTTTCATTCACCATTATTTAGAAAAGACTCCCCCTGTTTTGGTATGATATATGAACCCAGATCCGAGGGCAGTTCATGTCAAGGCATGTACAAGGCAATGCACTGACTGGGGCCCGGGTGGAGAACATATGGTAGCTCATAGTGTAAGCACTATTTTGATTGGTCACTGGGAGTTAATATCAGGTAATCTGAACAAATCAGAGAATCCTGTAGAATGGTGGGATGATTTGTATAGAGATATAGAAGCACTAGTTTGATTGGATACTCGGAGAGGGCTATTTCATTTGTGTCCTGTAATGATCCAATCAGACGATGGTGTCATAGTGGTATTTGCCTATGGGTTTAAGACTTAATATCTAGTGAGATCCAACAAAACGTAACATTTTTTCATAGATGTAAGTTTTGATTGCTCTTACCAAATCCCTATTCACAATATGGGGGGGGGGGGGGGGGGGGGGGGGGGGGGGGGGGGGGGGGGGGGAATATGAGCCTTTGTGTGTGAGTACAGTTTGGCCAGTTTGTTGTCTCTGGAGGATTCTTTCCCTATATTCTAGTTATTTTTTTTCCCACACACATTTCTTGGTTTTTGACAATCCTAAAGAATTCATCCTCCAGTTGTACCATTTGACAAGTGGTATAGGTATCTGTCACCTACCAACCTTTCTGTCTTCTGACAAACTAGATGCCTATCTGACTTCATAGTGTATCCTCCAATGTGTAATGTGTGCTGTTTTGCGGGGGGGGGGGGGGGTATTTGTGTATTGGCCTATATACATTTTATACCTACATAACTCTCTACAGACCAACTAGATATTGTCATTTGCATCAACTCTGAGATCCAGTGAGCTTGCTGCTCTCTGGCGATTGCCCTGACTTCCCGCTTGGATACCCGCTAATAGTGCCCAGTAAAATTCTGGGAAGGTCTGATTCTTGAACAGGGGTGTTTTCAACTAAGCCCATAATGCAATGCACTTGCCTATGCTGTACTGTACTAAAAATATGTCAGTACTTAGGGATAAAAGTGTTCAAGAAGTTTAAAGGGATAAGCAGCGATAATGAGGGAGAATAAAAAAAATGTGGATATGCATTTTTTTAACTTATAAATCAAAGAGAACAATGTATAATTCCATTGATCTACTTTAATGTAGGAACAAAAACACCAAATAGTGAAAAATGGAAGTATTTGAGGAAATTTGCCATACCCTCTCCCGCAAATAGACATACAGCGATGACAACTCAAAATCTACACTAAACAGCTGATTGTGGTTTACACCAGTACAGAATAAACAAAGGTCAATGACATCTGTGTTTGTGGTCAAACTGTACAGGTCATGGTGAACAATATTACTCTTATAAATATGGGATATTCACAGGAAAGGCTTTTATGATCTCAAGTCGGAATTTTGATACGCACATATAGAAATTACGGAATCAGATAAAAAGTACTGCTTTTGTCTTTGATACACGAATTTCAAGACAACCACTTGCAGGTTATGTTAATGTTAACACATCTATGCCAGTAATAGAAATCCCAAAATACAAATTTTGATGATTTTTTTTGGTGTTTCGGATCAGCAAATCGCTGCTTATCCCTTTAAGGACCACAAACATTTCATGATAATGCTAACAATTAAGTACTAGTGCTTTATGGGCTAAAATAGGAGTAAACGTCAGGGTTTTTGTGTGTTAGGAATAGGATTTTGTGGGATCACATTACTTCATTGAGGTGAAATTTCCCAAAAGTGGTGCATTGTGGGATAGACTCAATACACCATCTGGTTCTTGAATAAAGCTTGACAAAGCAAAGTATAACTGAATTTTAACTTATACTCAATTGTTTTGAACATTTTGCCAAATAAGGACACCTTTAACTTAATCTGCATGATATTTAGGGGACTAAAATGTAATGAGCCTTATGCTAATTAAATCCCCCAGAAGTCTACTCAGAAGTTGATACTTTGTATTTTTGCGTCCAATTCAGAAAAGTCAGCAAAATTTGCTAAAATGCTATCCAATGGCAATGCATGTATCGGTCGATAGACCTGTCCCTGAAATTTTGCATTTAGCAAATGTTTTTTCTCTTTACAATCTTTGATGGATTTTGCATGTTTTAACTTATAGTATTTATATTTGATGTAAAAGCTATCACCAAACTTCAGTATGACTTTTAAAATGTAATGGAACCATTAATGTTAAAAAGACCCATTGTAATTTGTTAGAAGTTTTGTTCTATAGATGAGGTGACATGTGATGTCATTGTCTGATAATTTGGCAGTAGCGGATATTCTCTGCCCCATAGTCAGTTTTCATGAAGTCTTGTTTTGTTCAGTCTGTGCTTTTGAAACTCCCGTCTCATTTTGTATAGTACAAAAAGGCCATGAAACATTACAAAAAGGCCATGGAACAGTGTAGTGGTTTGTTCAAGCATATTGATAGACCAATCCCTTGCCTTTGTTGATAAACATCAATGTCACATCATCTATAGATGTGTTTGGATAATTCAAATACCAGTCTTGGCTTCATCTTCAAAATTGGATAGTAAAATTGAAATCCCAGATTCACCCATTCACAACAATGCTATCTATTTTCCCTGTCAGAATGCAATACCAAGTACATCAGTACAGAAGTTGTTATATCAGCTCTATCCATACTCAGTGTTCATGGGAACAGAAGGCCAGACAACGTGGACAGAAGCTTTAAAGGTAGGACAGCTCGATCTTTTTGTTGACTTGTGGTAAAGTATGTTTTAGATGTTGTCCTTAGGAAACTTTTGTCTGTGTGGTCGGTTGTGTGTGTGTATGTGTGGGCGTTTGTGTGGTTTGTGCGTGGGTTGGTTTTTTGTGTTAATCAGTACCGTCCAGAGGGTGCAAGGGGTAATTGACCCTTTGCCCCGGGTGCCCTCATGAAGGCCCTGTACAAACAAATATAGGACCCATCTTCAGTCCCTTTGGGGCATGTGACTTCAGCCCCCCCATACTCCACCTAAAGAAATTGAAGCTTTCAGGCAAAGTTTAACTTTTTTGTGATGAAAGACTGGGGAGAGAAAGAGGGAGAAAATATATAGGGGATGGACAGTGAAAGAGAGGTTAAAGGCAATCGTTAAAACCTTTCTTGAATTTCTTGGATGTCAAGAATGAAAAGAATTTCTTGTAAATGGGTAAGGCAAATGTTTTATTATTGTTGATGGCTGCATGAGTAGAATAATTATTGATGATGGTTTTGTTTGATGGTACTCATGATGTACTTTGATTGTGTATGTCTTGTTCTATTTACATCCATGTTGTACCATCCGAAATGGATCCAACTAGTGCATTTTTTGGTGCTCAAAAAGCCTTGAGACACCCTCTATGCCACATTAAAATTTCTGGTGCGGCCCCTGCCTAGTAGCGGATCCCATGCCAGCATTCGTTAACGCCCACCTTGACGTCACTGGGCCCAGAATCCTTTGCCTTTTTTTTGTCTCAGTTGGGGCACCATGTGACAATTTTTAATGGGGATATTTACACGTAATATTTTCCCCATTAGCGCCCTTTATACGCGCTTTTATATATCTATCATATCTGATAAACCTCTACATATCTAAATCTCTAACGGTCATCGGAGAGTTGGAAAGATTCTGTGTTTATGCATTTTGTTGAAGATTTCTAGTTTCGGAACTCTCGATGGAGTTTTCTGGAAGCAGAATTTCGGAAGCTGTTAACATAAGTATCAGATATGTTTTGTTATCCTTTCACATGTTTGCCCCGCGAGCCGCAGGCCATTTTTCGCGCGGCCGTACTGCGGGTAGTAAGTGGGCTTAGGCCTTCTTCCTTGCCCGTTTAGAGCTCCCCCCATGTACGTCTCCACCTATAACCGCCAGGGCAGTTGGGGATATGTCCGCGTCTCGTGTGTTCTCCCTTCATATCATTTAAGATTGATTTTTCGCCCTTGTCTATAGCCTCGCGGCACATATGCATTTTTGTTCTCACAGTGTACTACCATGCCGTGCCAATGAATCTCAAATTTTTCTTCCAAATTTTTTTTGGGGGGTGCCCTTTGTCTTCGTCGTCCGTCTTGTCTCCTCTCTTGACCTTATTCCGTTCTACCCTTTGGAACTCCCGATCTCGGCGCGGTCATCCTACACCGTTCCAAGTATGTGTTTTCTTTTGATGTGGCAGAATGAGGAACCCTTCCAAGTTCAAAGGAACCGCTTCGAAGATGTTCAGTATGTAATGAGTTCCTTCGCGGACAAGACATGAACCGCATGAACTGTTTGGGGAGTGGCAGAATCTGTTCAAGAGAGAGACCTTGTATATATACCCTCAGGGATCAAGAATTGGAGATCCAGAAATGTCTTTGATGATTGGAAGGTAATATGGAAAAAAGTTAAAGAGACACAAGGGCCCAAGGCTAAGACAATCTCCATCCACCGTTCATGCATCTCCCTCTGGGTCGTTTACCGGTGAAGTTTCTAACTCTTCCATCAACCTAGACTACTTCAAGAGCAGTCAAGTTCTAACTACCTCCCCGTGTTCAGCTTCCAGAGTGTTTATTAGTCACGGTTTCTAAGAGGCTAGTCGACAGTTTTAGAGGGCAAGCTCGTCCAGCCACCTCAGCATAGTGAAGATAAAGGGCCAATTGATTTATGTAATCCGAGTGGTTCAGTGATGACTTACGACTGGCTGGTCGATCCACTCCCTCCATTCATGGTGAATTGGAAGATTATCAACGGTTATTAGGCCCGACGGTGCCGTCTCAATAGGGGTCGAAAGAAATCCAGCCTTGGCCTATTGAGCGGTACAATAACTCAAGTGATCCAACGGCGTCTCATCTCTCCAACCGATAGAAATTCTGCCTCAGTCCAGGTAGCTTCACAATACTTGAGAAGTCATTCTGGCACTTTTAGCCGTGGTGTGAAAACATAAACACCTCCAGTCCACCGGCGTCTTGTGTTGCAGTTGATAAAGAACCTGGGGGCGACTCCCGTGAACGGCGGTGATATGAAGCCCGCTGCCTTTGTTAAGAATTCCTTAAATCGATGCGGATAGGTTATGAATAACGGTACCGTGGTACTCGTAAGTCTGGTGGCTTTTCTGGCGGCGGTTGCCCGTGTGTATGATGATAGAGAAGTAATTAATGAGAATGATGATAATTCCTATAGTCGCTCTTCACCTGCTTTGACATCCGTTTATGTCGTCCCGTGGCTATAAATTAATATTTTGCGGCGGCGGCCGCCGATGTTTCTGTTAGTATACCGTATGGGTTCCTGAGTTTATGTCAGAGGAACATGAGACTTTGTAATTGTGAGGCGGGTTAGAATATTCTTTCAATGAAGACAGATTTCCCCCCCCCTTTCCCCTTGGTCTCCGAGGAGATTGGTTCCCCGGTGTGATTAATGCAACCTTTTTCCTCCCTCCGATTCAACCTTCGGTGCCATCGGTTTCTTCGAATACACGTTATCTAAACCACTCCTCCATCGTGCCAACCGGTCGGGTCGTCAGCTATCTTCTTCAGCAGTTTATTCTCCGTCTACTTACCATTCCAGTCAATCGACTAGCCGTCGTCGTAGATTCAGAAAGGTATCTTCTCTCCATCTGTATATTCATATGGTACTAGGAAGGATAAGAATCGATCTACTGTATCTTCTATACAGTTGCTGGCCGCCTTCCGGGGCTCGCAGTCCCCACTACGCAAGTCTTCCATTAGTAGTCCACCGTAGAACGGCGATCTACTGAAGAGGTGGTGAATTTAGAAGCATGAATGAATATAAAAAGTAGCCTTTCAGAGAGACGTTCGTCATCGGCATCCGACGTTCTCCTGACATGGAGAGCTCTTAGGTGTGATGATACTTTCTCCACGCTCCGCCTAACAAAAAGTCCTCATACCAGTTTGTAAGAGAAGTCATCAGATTTCTCCAAGCCCATGACTATCGAAGATCCTTGAGGCTCTCCTTCGTGTAGTCTCACGTCATGATCAAATTTTCTATGATAGCAGGGATTCTTCTGGTTCAATACATAGTGGAGAGCTTCTCATAATACTATAAGACCAAGTTCTGATCATGTAGAAAGAAGCAGTGGCTTCTCCTCCGGTTTTCAACTTAGACAGAAACGTTCCCTAGTTAATAGATGACATTGGCTTCTTATAAGATTCCCCAGTACAAGATTAAATTGAACGAGGTCAAGTCATTATTCTGTATAAGCCTCAAGAAGAAATGATTTCTCCAAGTCTAGAGTTAAGAAATCTATAACCTAGATTAAGGGCAGTCGGCTTCACAACCATGGGGTACTGAATCCTGAAGTTGTTACTTCTGATTATGTTGATAGGATCTTCCTCTCATGACTCTTACAAGTGACTCATCGTAACAAAGAACCTTCCTCGATGTCAGCTCCTAGTGATACAGTCAAGTTAAGAATCATAAGGCTACTCAACCATACGGCTGATGCTACTTCCTTCTCATTGCACCTTCTAGTCAAGGCACTTCCAGTCCTAGAGCGCACTGGTGATAGCTTGGGTAAAGACTCTGATTTGATTGAAGATACGACTTTTAAAGAGATTCCCCCCAGATTTAATGGAACTCCTTATTCGATGTTTACTCTTTCCTGACGGAAGTTTTTGTACCTGTATACCAACATTACCTATCATCCAATGTTGCTGGCCCCTCCCTTTTTTTTGGCTGCCGTTTTGGTTCATCGAGTTGAAATCTGATTCTGCTATTTCTCAAGACTCTAAATCTCGTCAGACCTTGGTCTTGCTGCTAAGCATTGTAAGAAGCATGTGGTGAAACCTTCCTTTCCTGTTACAGCCGATTTAAAACATAACTATTGATGAGTTTAGAGTCTTTGGACTGACTATAAGAAGAAGACTCCCCTTCTCCGATGGATTCCTGAGTCTTTCCCACGTCGGGAAGATAAAGAATTCTTCCAGTTCCTTTTAGTTTTTCCCGACCATGCTTGGGATAAGATGTCTGAGGAGAAAACCTTATGCAAAGCCAAGAACCACCTGCCCACCAGCCTTGATTGAAGGCTGTTCTTCGAAGAAACATAAGGAATCCTGTCCATAGAAGTGTGATTCTTTGGATGAGGGCAAGGATGCTGATCTTCGCCATTTGGAACAACAGATTGCCCGTGATATTATGAGAACTTCGTATTACCTTGTTTCCTCTTAGCCACCTTATTATGGTTTATTGGAGCCTAATGTAGACCTGTCTAGTGAAGTAATTGAGAGATGCCTTTATATTATGAGAGATCTTCATCAATGGCTTTCTACTGAAGCTTTTTATAAAGATTGCTTACCATGGATGGCTCTTGCAGAAGAATTCAGTTGACAGTCTTTCGAATTTTAACAGGCAGCCAATAAGTTCGCCTGAATGCTCCTAGAGGTAAATATCTTTGGGAGGACAGTGGTCTACTTTAGCCTCTCCAGACAGAACGAGTTAAAGCTGCTGATCAAGCTGCCAAGAGTCTAATTAGTAACAAGAACCAGAGGTGCTTCCATACATGACCGTTAGATTACGTCCTTACGATTGAATTCTATCGCATAAGGACTTCCGCTCCTAGTTACTCTCCTGCAAAAGAGGGAACAGAGGTTCCTTTTCCGGAGTCGGGCTATGACTCTAAGGACAGCAATCCAACTATAGATGCTCCTAGACAGTAAAGAAGTTATTCTTTTCCTACTCCAACGTTGAGGCGCCAGACGTGGCGCAAGTAGGAGAAGAAGATACACTTGACTCCTACCTTCCCTATGAATGCCAGTGGAGGGGCGTCTAAAGCTTATTCCTCCGGGCGTGGCGGTCGATAACCTCGATCAATGGGTTCTTCAATACAATTATCAGAAGGTTCCAGTTTTGGAGTTTACCGCTCGTCCGCCGATGAAGTCAGATTTTGCTCTACGCCTATGCCAAAAGAGACATTAAGGCTATGATTTTTGAAAAACGAAGTGAGGAATTGTTAAGGAAAAATGCAATTTTATGCATATCATGTACTAGAGTTGCTAGCGGTCTGCCCGCTCTAAAGCGATTTCAAACGGATGATTTTCCGGGAAGTCAGTGAAAATCGGATAGACAATTCACTGTAGTTGCATACATCAACCACCAAAGAGGAACAGAGTATCCTCATGTGCATTGCGACCATCCGCCTCCTCACTTGGTGCCTATATCATTCAATTTACCCTCAATGCGGAACATCTACCGGGAGTTATCAACTGTCTACAGACGCTTTTCCGGAGGAAAATCAGCCAAAACGATAGCTTATTCCGTATCAACTGTGGAGTGGCATCTCAACAGCGTGTATACCAGATGATTTTTTTCAAAGACTTTTACATGGCCCATGGTACGATCTGTTTTGTGAACAACAAGAATCACCAACCAACTCCAACATACTGCACGTGCTAGCGGACGAGAAAGCCTGTGTGAGAGACTGCGTTTACAATAAGTTGGGAGAAACCTGATGCATACGGCCTTTCCAAACCGATAACAAATTCTGGCGCAAGGTACAACAAAGTTCAGGCAATCAAGGTCATGCAAGAAGCTGCTGCTTGTCAGCACCCATTTTTGGCCACGTCAGGTTTGGTTTTTTAGACCTGGTCAGCATGGTGGAAGACCATCCAAGACTGATTCCTTTAAGGAAAAATCTGTTGGTGGACGAAGAATAAAGATTGTCGCTCCAAAGGCTAAAATCTCTAACACTTGACTTGACCTGTGTGGCCTCTCTCAAGTCTCGCCTTCAAACGCAAAGGGTTTTCAGAAAAGCTGCCTCCCCTGGGCCGCGAGCAAGAAGGAGTCAATCTCCATTATCTACTCTAGGAGACTTCGACCTTGAACCGTCGGGTGCAAGACCCAAGGTTGACACAATTCTGAGCCTCTTGTAGGAGAACGTGCTAACTTCCTGACATCTTTCTTTCAAGAAAACCTCTCAACCTTCAACCTTCAACACTACCTGTCTGCCATCTCTACTAGACATGATAACCTGACATAATAAGAAGATAGATCTCTCGGATCTCTTTAAGGGAAGCTTAATAACGTCCTACTGTTAAAGAAGCTCCCCATTGTGTGATCTTCCATGGTCCTTCGTACTTCGCCAGCGAGCCGTTTGAACCGTTGGATAAAGCCACTCCTCTCGATTTGCCAAGAAAGCATTCCTACTGATAGCTGCATCTACAGACGTGTTCAGAAATCCATGCGTTTCTAAGACAAGAAGTATATGAGATTCTCACAATGTTACTCTTTTTCCTCGTGCTGGTTTCATTGCCAAAACACAGACACTCAATTATCCCCGTCATCCTATAGTTCCTTCCAGATCTTCGCTCAGAGTTTACTGGTGATTCTGAGATAACGCTGGTGTCCAATTCAGAGCTCTTCCGCATATTACCACCTACTTGCCCTTCTAGGAAATCTATGGATTCTTCATATCTCTGACTCACCCTCTCTTCATCCCCTGAACTATAAACCTGCAAACCTCAACAAAGCAAACATTAATCACGCTAGGTCACTTCCCTCATCTCTGATCTTTTGAAAGTTAAAAGCCTCGTCATGGTCTGTCAACATCGCCCTTAACCCGCATGCTCATGAATAAAGTCCGGCAACATCTTGGGCTTTGCACTTAGGAGTGACATTTCGATATTATGGAAGCATCAGGATGGAGGAATCTTCTACACCGTTCCAGAACTTTTTATGAAAGACGTCCTTACAAGTAACCAAAACGTGGCCAAAACCATCCCGTTCAGCCAAAGCAGTCAGAATAGAGGAGGGATGCAACATGCAATCCTTATAAACCTGCTCATAAGTGAGGATTGCCCGGTTTTTATACACTTTTATGTTGAGTTGATATAATGTGCTGTTTATTATCATGCTATCATATTTATTAATATGGCTGTATATTGGGGCAAATTATTTCAGCTTCCATTAAACTTCACATGTCGAGAAACCGCAACAACTAACTGAGACTACCCGCTCACTTCCTTCCACCAGTGACAATTGTGGCAGTCTGACTGATTGGATCATTTCATAATTTATAAAATGGTGAAATGAGCAAAATGAAAAAGGATTCCTGGTGCCCAGTGACGTTAATGATGGGCGTACCGATGCTGAAGTGGGACCGCTGCTAGGCCGGGCACAAAGGACCGAAATTTTTAATGTGGCAATAGGGATGTCCCCAGCTTTTTTGAGCAGCAAAAAATGCACCTAGTTTGGATCATTCGTAAGTAAACACGTATTGTCAATATAATAATCAAAACACAACATTCGGTGAGTTATATTTTTGTTTTCCCAAGAACTGGCCCAAAAGGCATGGGATATTGTGTAATAGCAAAATCTGTCCATCTGTCTCTCTCTCCTGCTGTCTCGACCTGTCACCATCAGACCCTGACTCGATCTAGAGGACACCCTTGCACAACAGGACCTTAGTATCTAATACTCTACAGCTGCTGTGACAAACAAGTGTGTAACGCTCTCTTAAACCAGCCGGTGGATCTCTCAAGTTTTTACCTGCAGTATTTTTAGAATTTGTGTTCCTGTTACAATCTTCATTGCTTTACCCATCAAATTAGTATGCTCCTTTTTTAGCATTTAATACATATGAGTTAAATACGGTACTTTATAAAATAAATTTTCATTTCAAGAAATTTGAACGTCTGTGACAGAAACTTATGGTAGTTCACCATGAGAGAGAATTGTTGGAATTGAAACAGCCAATCCTAATGAATTACAAGCAGCCAGGACAGGCAACTGTGGAAAGTCCAGGAAGGCAATTTGAATTACAGTAACACATCTAACAAATTGGCAGATTTTGGTCGCAATAGAGCTGGTTCTGGCACCATTGGAATCAAAGCAATTGATTGGCAATGAACTGGTGCAATGTTAATGAAAACATTTAGCATCCAAGAGTGTTTTTTGTAATTAGCAAATGCAACAGCTGGTGATTGATTTATGAAGGGCTGGACAGAACATCATTTCATCGCCCACATCACATCCTTTCCGGATTTTACAAAACATTTTCCGGAAACATCGCATTCAAAATCTAACCCGCGCATTTCATGTCCAAAGGAAACATAAGAAAAATCTAGACTTTACTGTTTTTTGAAGACACATTTTTAAAGTCACAATATAAACGTAAATCCAACTTCATACTACAATTATATTTTTCTTAATTAGGCTAACAAGTTATAAGCTTATGGAAATCAACAAAATTGTTATATTGGCAAAATACGACCCTATTAACACAAAAAAACAATACAAAAAAGACACCAACAAATTTACAAAACAAAAGCAATACAAACCACAAAAAAAATACAAAACAAACATTCCCACAAACAAACCGTTTGTTTTTCAGTACGTAAATCAGATCACTAGGTGAAAAGCTTGTTTTCGAAATAACGATTGGAAATACGTTAAAATAGTCCTGTATTGAAATCATTTATTTTGGGATCGGCAAAATACCACGCTATATCAAACCTGTGTAAGGAATGGCCAATTTTAAAATACTACAGTAGGTGAAATATCAGATATGATGATTTTGAAGGAAAATGACAAAAGTCTGTAATTATAAACTAATTTACTGTAGGCATCCCTCACATTTTGAAACTTTGTGGATGGCAAGAACCAATGCCTAGGTAAGTTAGCGGAATTTCGCAAAACCTCAAAAATTGTGAAATACGAACCGTATTTGATGCGGGCGACGATTTGTAATGCCACTTCTTCCCCTGTAGTTTCTTACGAGGTAAGTATGAAGAAAACATTATGGAAAGGACAGAGTATTATAAAAGTTCAAACTTTCACATACATATTATGTCCGAAAATAATTGTCGAGATTCCATTATATCTAAATGTCGACTATTTTTTAGGCGACAAACATTTTGCCTTACAAAAACGTCCGCTGTGATCTGGCATGGAACAATGCTTAATGATTGATTGCAATTCCAAAGTCCTATTTATGCAATGCACCGAACCTGACGCCGTCGTGACAAATTTCAAACAAAAGAGTCAATTTCGCGATGTCTTTCGCCCATCGAGACCGGTATAATCCAGGCCAATACTGCGCTTGGTAAAAGACGGGACATTTTTTCTACATTGCTGTCTTTAAGAAGATTTTGTTATAGATAGCCCATAGTACAACTCATTTACCTTATGAATAATGCTTTTTCGCCCTAACGTTGCTATTAGGCAAGAAAAAAGAAAACTCGGTTTTACGTTGGATCGATCCGTTTCAGTAGGGTCGGTCCGTTCCGGAGGAGGGCGAGGGGGTTAAACGAACAGAAATGAAAAAGGAGTAGAGATAGAAATAAAATAATTAAATCTATTTTTTTCTTTTTTTCTTTTCTTGGAGCTCAAATTGGCCTCAAATAAGTCCCAAATCGAAAAACAAGAGAAAAAATGACAAAATTTCAAATTTTTTTTCTTAAAAATTGCAAAATTTATTAATTTGGGCTAAAAACAGCCTGATTTTACATGATTTTTGGAAAACTAAAAAAAAAAAAAAATTCTGCCAAAACTGAAAATCAGGGGCGGTCGGGCCCTTAAAACAGGGTCTTTAAATTTTTGTCGCCTAACGTTATTTTTTTTTTTTGCAATTCAAATTAGCATGCTAGCAGTTACAGTATTTTCTGAAAAAATGAAGGGCCCCTAGTTTAGTTTGGGCAGTTGAATTACTCAAGGAGTCCCAAAACTTTAAAACAGAAGATTTTATAAACCTATCTTTATTATTTTAACCTCTAATGCTTGCTGTTAGTATTCTTACAGTTTCTCCTGTTTCCCTAGTTTCACCACTTATTCGAAGATGTTTTCACTTGAATTTAAATGATATAGCTTGACATTATTTAGATGAACCAATAGTGAAGCAAGATAAAACCAAGTTAAATCTTGACAAGTGAGAAGTTGTCATTCTTTTCCTTATAATTGCAAGATTCAGAGAATTTAAGAAATGAATCCTTGTAAATTTGTTCATTAAAGCCGTGCCATTAAAAACCCCCCCCCCCCCTTTTTTTTTTTTTTTTTTCCCATTGATGAAATAAATTATTTTAGTATATTATGATTAAGGGTATCTCATATGTAAAAAAGAGTAATCCAAAAAGAAAGGAAAATATTTTCATATTTCAATGAAGTAAAAGCATGAAACCTTTTATTAAATTATTACAATGCAGTTCATGGATATTTGCATCAGAAAATTTTCCAATGAATCAATTTATATTCAACATTTATCATGGATTTGATAATAGTTTGGATTTTATATTTTGTATAAATAATTCTGGATGGGAAACACCTTACAATTTTCGCATTTGAAAAATATAATTTTCTACATGTAAAAATTGTGCTATTGTTAGTCATTCAATTGGAGCTACAGAAATCCAAAAACTAGTGTAATTTATTGGATTTGATTTATCCCGTCATCTGTCTACATATTTAAAATCACTCAACTTGTGTACTTTCAGATATGTTACAATGTCTGCTAGCTCCAGTGCTAATGGCATATGGGAACTATTTTAATAGTTCCTAGTCATAAAGATTTAAAATATAATTGGCCCCTCTACAATCAACTAATTCCAAATGAACATTCGTCTGCTAAAACGAAAAATGTTAATTGACTACCTGTGGCATTCATAATACAGACTTAATTAATGTATACGATGGCACCGATGTATCTTTTAACTGGATTAGGTATATCCTTCACCGTGAGTTGTATGAGTTGTTTGTGTACTGTTTTGTATGGATGGGTGTGAGTGGGTTCTTTTGTATGAGTATGTTGTGTGAGTGGGTTTTGGTATGGGTGGGTGTGAGTGGTTCTTTGTTGAGTATGTTGTGTGAGTGGTTTTGGTATGGATGGTGTGAGTGGTTCTTTGTATTATTAGTTTGTGTTAGTGGTTTTTGGTTTGGTATGGATGGGTGTGGGTGGTTCTTTGTATGAGTTGTTTTTTGAGTGTGGTTTTTTGTTTATGGAGGGTGTGTAGTGGGTTCTTTGTTGAGTAATGTTGTGTGAGTGGTTTTGGTATGGATGGGTGTGAGTGGGTTCTTTGTATGATATGTTGTGTGAGTGGTTTTGGTATGGATGGGTGTGAGTGGGTTCTTTGTCATGAGTCTTTGTTGTGGGAGTGGTTTTTGGTATGGATGTGTGTGAGTGGGTTCTTTGTATGGTATGTTTGTGTGAGTGGTTTTGGTATGGATGGGTGTGCGTGGGTTTCTTTTTATGATATGGTTGGTGAGTGGTTTTTTTTGTATGGTGGGTGTGAGGGGTGGTTTCTTTGTATTATTATTTTGTGTGAGTGGTTTGGGATGGATGGGTGTGGTGGGTTTCTTCGTTGTATGAGTATTTTGTTGTGAGTGGTTTTTGGTATGAGGGTGTGAGTGGGTTTCTTGTTTGTTTTTCGTCTTAGTTCCTGTTTTTGTTCGTAATTTAGACCGTGTTTTGTCATAATACAAAAAATTACAACTCAGGTATCATATATAGTATTAAGTATGCATTTTATATTTTTGACTGTATACTTTGCACAAGAGATTCTGTTTCATGAGAAGTTTGTGTGGAGAGCCATTGAATGTATGTTTTTCTCCCCCCTTTTCTTTTCTAACCAACCTAAGTACAAATTAATAAAATAAATTAAAATTTGGACTGGTTTCAAAACCCTAAGAATATTCAAGATTTTTTTTGAAAAATCTCAGCTTCTCTTGTGGGTGCAGAAAAAAGTTCCAAAGCATGCTTGTTTACTGCATTTTGAGGGACCAGGCCTTTATTGAGGTTGAAAATAAATGGGCTGATTCTCTAGATGTCATTGATGAATTGGAGTGGAATTAAATTCATAATGCTAACTTCAAATGCACTATTGAAACCCAGTTACGTTCTTTTTATTTTAAGCTTTTCCATCGAGCAATACGCACAAATCAATTTCTCTCTAAAATTTGTAGAACCAATTCACCTAATTGTTATTTTTTGTAATAAATTTCCTGAAACCATTTTCATATTTTTTGTGAATGTGATGGGATAAAGTCTCCCCTATGTGGGCTGATCTGTGTTTTTTTATTAACACTTAAGTGACCAAGGGGTTTTCACTCCCATTGGTGCCCAAGGGGGGGGGGGGGGGTTCCATGGGACCCCCCCTAAGGAAACCACTTTCCCGAGGGAATTTTTGCATGAAATTTATACCACATGTGAAGGGTCATAAGACAACCCCAAATCAGCAACAAAAAATGAAATTTGTTATTTAGGCTGCAAATTAGGGGCAAAACATTGTTTTCAAAACACGCGAAAATTGGGAAAAAAGACGGAAAATTCAAATGAGCCTTGCGCTTACACCAAACATTTTGAAAACTTATTTTATGTTGATATCTATTCTAGAAGACCCAAATTACATATATTTTAGGGATCCTGTATTTTTAACGGGTGTTGCAAAATACACATCATTTTCCCATAGGTTTGTACAGTAACGGTTTAGCAACGTCCATGACGAAATCGTTTGTTTTCAGCACATAAAGGGTTAATTATTTTTAATGTTACTAATAATTGTTTACTTACATGTATGTGTGAACATATATCAGCACAAAAAAAAATAGCTGTGGTTCTTTGATATTTAAAAATATTCTCAGATGACTTCCGAGTAGTACCCAGGGGGGGGGGGGGGGGGCCATGGGACGCCCACTAATTAACTCGATCATTAACGGCTTGGCCAATTTTATTTTTTTTTTTGGTATGAAAAGAAGCGCATTTAAAAGTCAGACAATTACAAAAAAATTCAGCGCAAAAATCGCACGCGTAAAGCGGCCAGCGCGAAAACAAATTTTGGGGGTCCATAGGACCCCCCCCCCCTTGGTCACTTAAGTGTTTAATTAATAGTGTTTCAGGCAATCCTTCATTTTCAAAAAAATTGAGAAAATGAATTTGAGAAAATGTTTGGTGTCACAGACTTATCCGAGCATAACAGCTGTATCAATTTATTTTTGTGCTTGACATGTTATCTTCACAGATGTAAATTCCAATAATTAAATCCCAATTGTGGTGCGTTTTAAAATGTAGTCAAAATTCAAAGAAACAGTGAATATAAGTGGCTGAATTAAGGGAAGCTCTAGAGAGCTTTAAAAAATCAACCCTTCATCTTGAACACCTCATGTTTCTTATTTTATTTTCCCAAAAATGTTCCCTTGGGTTATTAATGTATACGAGGCACCATGTACATTTACAGGATTAGGGTATATCCCTCACGTGGTGTATGAGATGTTGTGTGATGGTTTGGTGATGGAGGTTGTGTGGGTCGGGGGTCTTGGTATGAGTAGTTGTGTGAGTGGGGTTTGGTATGGGTGTGTGTGAGTGGGTTCTTGCTGATTTATGTGGGTGTGAGTGGTTTGGTAGATGGGGTGAGTGGGTTCTTTGTATGAGTATGTGGTGTGAGTGGTTTTGGTTAGAGGGCTGTGACGTGGGTTATTGATATGTATGAGGAGTTGTGTGATGGTTTTTGGTATGGATGGGTGTGAGTGGGTTCTTTGTTTGAGTATGTTGTGTGCGTGGTTTTTGGTCTGGCTGGGTGGGCCGGGGTTCTTTCGAGCGTCCTGCTGTTGTGCGTGGTTTTTTTGGTCTGGATGGTGTGCGTGCGGTTCTTTGTCGTGCTCTGTTGGTGCGTGGTTTTTTGGTCTGGCTTGGGATGTGCGTGGGTTCTCTTTTTACTGCGTATTTTGTGTGAGACGTGGTTTTTGGTATGGGTGGGTGTGAACGTGCGTGGGTTCTCCCTAAACCAAGCACTCTGAGTAATGGTTGTGTGATTGGTTTTGGTATGGTGGTGGGTGTGAGTGGGTTCGGTTTGTATGGCAGTATTTTTGTGGTGTTGGTGGTTAAAATGGGGGTATGGATGGGTGTGAGTGTTCTTCCTTTGTTTGTTTTTCGGTCCTTAGTCCTGTGTGTTGTCGTATTTTAGACCCGTGTTTGTCATATACAAAAATGTCAACTCCTGTAGCTATAAGTATTTAGTATGCATTTTATAATTTGTTTTTGACTTGTATACTTGCACAACAGAGATTCCTGTTCATGGAGAAGTTTGGTGTACCATTGATGTATGTTTTTTTCTTTCTCTTTCTCCCTTTTCTCCCCTCAAGTACAATAACTAAAAACTTTTAAGAAAAGATATAGATTCAAAAAAATAAGTTTTGAATATTTTATTGAATACAGCATGATGCATGGTTCTCACGCATAAACCCGCCTCTTCGTATATATCGATTTCTGACGTTTAAAGTAAATTTTCAAAACTTGATGAAATTTATACTATTGGTTGAATCCTATTAACATGATTAAGGCTATAGGCTTTATTTGTAAAATAGCATTTTTCCTGTATTCAGCTGAGCGGAACAAATCAAGCGGTCTGGACAAAATTCCACACAACTTTTTAAGTGAGTTTGGGTATGATGTACATATATTGTGGATGGGATTCAGAAACAATTGAAATCTTTCGGTGCACCTTTGAAATAGAACTCTCCCTTTCGCTGATGACTTTTGCTTAATAACAACACACAAAGAAACCCAATCAACTTTATAAATGAGCTGGTTCAGTTTACTTTGGTCCATGAACTTGACATTGAAGCCCATACATGTAAATCATTGTCTATTTGTAGTGGGAAGCCAACGATCATTGATTTTGACTTGGGACAACAAATGTAAATCTGTTCATATGCTCCGTAGAATTCCCCTTGGTGGCTTGATACCTTTGTGTCAATAAAACCGAGTGAGCATTTTTGAATTTGTTAATCCAAACTTAATCCTATGATCGAGAACTTCAACAGGTCATTAATTCGCCCTAAGTTTAAATTGCTAATATATAACCAATACTCTGTTCCATCATAAGGTCCTTCCTATCGACTCATGAAGCTTACGGACGCTCAGCTTCAGACTCTTGATCAAATTCACACCAATGCAATTAAATATTGGCCCAAATGAACCTAAAGGGCCTACCCCTTCGATCCTTTTCAGTCCGGATGGCTTAAACAATTAAGCGCATTTCGGATGTCTATGTTGAGAGCCATACTGTTCTCTTCTCTATGGCAGAACAATGACCCCTCTCTGACAACGCTGCACCAGAATGCTCTTCGTCTAAAATTCCGAACGCGAATCGCATTGGGGGGACTACAAAAATGTCTCGCAATGTAGTAAACTTGGGATTCCTTCCTTAACAATCCACTATAAGACTTCCGCAATCTGTAAAACAATTGTGACCAAGGTCAAGAAATTCTGTCAGTATACCTTAAAAACAAAAGCGCTCTGATTACTGGAGAAACTATATCCGTCCCTTAATTCCAACATGGAAAGATGCTCGAATTTAATTTCATTGAAGATCATATCTCACATGGCGCTCAATTATTTATGACCTTCCTAGGGGGGTCATGTCGTTTGCTGTCCGCTCTTCCATAGACTTCCTACCTACCATGTCCCATCTAATCTTGGGGTAACGGAGTAGTGCGAGGGTTTCCTTTGCAAGAATAATGAAAGTCTACTCCACGTCCTAAATAACTGTTCTGTCAGTCTAAATCATGGCAGATATACGTGGAGACATGACTTGACCTACTCCATTCTTGTCAGCAACATTGTTCACATGTTGCAAGACTCCTCCAAAGGCAGAGATGTCATGGTTTATACGGACATCAAAGGCATACCTCGAGTGGTATACAATCCAGCTGATATTCTCCCAACTGCACAACGTCCTGATTTAATTTCTTTATAATGAATCTGCCAAAAAAGCCTTCATCATTGCAGAACTTACTGTGCCGTTTTTTGAGTCCTAATATTCCCAAGCACATGCATCTCACACACACACAAGTATGCCTGTCTTCTTTCTGACCTTAACAAGAGAGGCATCAATACTCGTCTCGTGTGTTTTTTGAAGTGGGTTCTCGTGGTTTAGTTAACAAAGAAAATCTGTTCTTATTCGATCCCTTTTTAGTTTCAATTCGCTTCTTTTAAGAAACAGGTCATAAAGGACATCCTCCAAACTTGCTTTGCCAGGCTCATACGCCATTGGAACAGTAGAAAGGAGTTCGTTTGGGGACAATATCAGCTAGTAGAACATGTAATGTTGTGCTCTTATGACTTTTAATGTATTTTTATGTATTGTGCAATATTTTCCTGCCATGGTCCATGCGCCTTTGCTTCTACTTTGCATTTTGCCCATGAAGACCTTGCCTGGGTTTTTAGTGTGTGCTTTTTAACCATGTTAATAATAATATAATAAAAAAAATGCTGCTAATTTTTTATAGTCTTTTTCTCTAAAAATATTTTCCCATTTATCGTCAATACTGAATAAAGCTGAAAAGCTGAAAAAAAAAGATGAACGTGAATCTTCTCTCTCTCCCCCCGTCTTTAATTCTATTTTGTACAACTAAATGCCGCTTTGGCCCTTTCTAATTTTGTCCGGCATACGCCTTATTTTTAAAGTCAAGACCCATGAGCTTTCAATTGTTTTAGTTCACTATCGAGGGCTCGGCCTGGGGTCAACTGTTGCCCCGATACGGGACGCTATGCTAAATGATCGAACATGTTAACCCATCGTTTTTGCTAAACGAAAGAACATTATGTTTAGTGCACAGTGCTTTCGATCGAATAACCCAAGAAGTAACATGTCACTATAAGCCGATAATTTGACGATTAACTATAATTTGACTACTTTTTAGGGTCGGATTTAGAGGGGGTGTCGACAGACCGCCCCCCCCCCCTACTGCCGATCATTGATGTTTAAAGTGATACCGGCAATTTGGGTTGATTGATGGCTAGATAATCTAAATCGATTTGAATTATTTTGGGTGCAACAGTTACAGATTCTTTTTGTTGTGGTTTTTTTTTTAAATCCCTGGACATGTGTTTCGTAATATCTGAAACCTATATGATTATTACTCACTTATACGTAGAGCCCCGGGTTGAGCACAATTTAGGTCTAAGTATACCTATAACCTTATATCCAAATTCATATGCAATTTTGTCCCTTTTTAAATGTTAGGATGTCAGATCCAATGTTACAGACAATAACAATCGACGTCAAAATAACGAGAACGGTAAATATTAAAAGTAACCCAATGCCCTTCTTCTTTCCAGGCTTCTTTACTTTACATCACCCATCATAAGCCCCATACAGTCACATTACACTTATTTTCGGAACAAAAATGTTCATTTCCATGTAATGATTTAAACTATTTATGCAGTTGAATTGTTTCTCACACGACGTTTTTGTTGCCGAATCCTATTCTCAAAGCCCTAAAATGTTTGAATGGGGAAAATCTCATTTATAAAGGCAATCGTAAAACTTATTGAAAATAGTCATCAAATAATTTGCATCAAGTTGGAATTACTAATAGTATCCCCGATAATGACAATCAAAAGTATTTCCGAACTTTCTGTCAGGATCGAAAGCTGCAGGTCCACTCGATTCTGCTGCAGCAGCAAGATGGAAGAAGCTCGCTGTTTCTAGAAAGGTTAGTGTTTATTGGGGATTTAAAGACCATTTCTTGACAGCTATGTCCTTGGAAGCTTTTGGATGACATTCGCCTTCCATGTGCACTCATTAAGGGAAACCTTTCGTGTCCCACTCCCTTGTTGGAGTGCGCATAAATATTCGGAGTTATGGTTAATTTTTAGAGGGTATGAATATTATTTGTGCAACTTGCATTGCATTTTGAGAAGGTGTGTATACGACGAGCCGTCTGATGTTGTTGTGACGCAATGGGTAACGCGACCGAGATTCTATAAAACAAGAGGTTTTGTGGATTCGGTCGTGGGTTCGAATCACACACACACAACAGTTTCTTTTGCGATTAATTGCACTTCTGGCACAATCATCAATGTGTGTGTTTGTTTATTATAAGTAATATTAGAGAGAATGAACCAGAGCTTTACTTCCCTGTTACCCTTATATTGAATGAGTATCGAGGGTTGACAACAGAAGGACGTAACTCAACACTAAAAGAAATGTTAAGAATTTCTTTAATTCTGCTGTCCATAATAACTGGTCATTACTAAAGTTCATAATGTTTGCTTACAGTACCATATACAAGCTTTATAAGATTTTTACATTTTGAGTAATGAATAGATTTTGCTTAGTAGAAAATATTAAACATCACATTTCGTCAAAAGCAGTATTAACAGCAGAATTAAAGAAATTCTAATATTTCTTTTTAGTGTTGAGTTACGTCCCTTCTGATCAACCCTCGGTATAGGCCTACCTAAAATTGTTCAAACAAGAAGTGATGTTATTATTTCTAAGCGACTACCTATGCAAACTGCTATTATTCGTCGAGAACGGCACGCCAGCATTTTGCTTATTTTATAGGCCTCATGACAATTAGAGAATTCCCTCCCGGGGAAATTCGTGTTTAGATTTTGCTTATCAAGTTTATGACCCATGTAACTGCCTAAGTAAATGAACGAAACCAGTTACCTTTTTATTGTGTAAATATTGCTTGTAACTTTGAAAAGGGGTTTGGCATAATTTTGCACATGACACACTTTAATTTTATCATGCAATTCAATTGCAGAGCCTCAAGCTTTATGTATGGTAGAAAAGAATTAAACCTGGTCGACTGAAATCCGTTTGTAATTTTTTTTTTTTCCCACTACCCCACAGTGCGACATTTACTTCAAATATTTACATAAATCGCGTTATTATTATTCAGATCATGACTGATGGAGATTTATAAACCTGCCTGATCATTCTGCACATTGGCCTTTTTGGTTAATGGAATAGCCGATATAATTAGGTCAGCGTGCGTAGCACAGCCGACATAATTCTCCTAGTGCGTTCTTTCTTTTTCTTTATGTTAGCTGGTATCAAAGAGGTTCTATATCAAAGAGGTTCTATATCATAGATAGGCAAACGGTTTACGTAATCTTTAGAAATTCCCGTCTCGCATGTTTTGCCACCACAAGAAAACCTAGAGTACCAACATAGAAAGCATGGCTGCCTCCTCCGCCTTACTTTCCATCCACATGTACTTACTGTGGGGTGCCGCTTTGCTATACACTACTCCGGTAAGTGATACAAATAATGTATGTGTTAGAGGTGGCCAGTGTAACAATAGTGTACCTGGATCATTTGGCTCAGATACTCTTTTTTCTCATAATGCAATGCCGCTTAGGTGAAAAGATTGATCATTGAGGCGGTTTTATTTAATCAGACGACTTGAAATGTGTCATTTCATTCATTGTGTGCCATGGGTAGGACAAAATTTAACCACCCAATAGCACAACCCAACATCCAACACCTGATTTTTGCGGATTGGTTTTGTATCGAAATTGACATTATGTATTTAGTTTTAAAGGGTCAGAAGGCATTACATTATCAGAAATAATGTGTCTTGTGCAGGCGTGGTAAGCCGTAGAGTATCCGCTTGGCAATTCGCGCCCCCCTACTTCTTATTCTTATTGACCATACAGTCGAGCGAAAAAAAAAGCTAAACCTTAAGAATATTTAAAAATAAATGCTTTTTTCCATACATTTTCATGATTACTTAGCTATAATTTAATTCTTTTTTTACAAATAAAAACACTTTAATGCCCACGGTTTGCTTATATGGTCGTTGTAAAAGTCAGACTTTATTGAACGGATCATTCACAATAGGGTTAACAAATAATGAGTCGAGCTTTTGTGGAAAGGGATAATCTGATTTCAAGGTTCACACTCAATGGAACTAAGGCATCCATTAAAGCTGGAAGAGCTTTATAGTGTTACGTACGCCTCAACGACTTGTTTTTAATAGAGCACGTATTTTGTAATCACTCGGCAGCATAATAGTTCCAAATAGTATGAGTTTAACAGTCAGTGGTTTTTGTGACAAATTTTTGTTCTTGTCTGGTCTTTTGATTTAGAAGACGATTTTGAATGATGAATACTTAATTTATATCTAAGTCCAAGACCCAATGATCGTTTTTTGTGAGACGTGAAAAGCAAGGTCAGGTCGGTAAGCAATTGAACTGTGTCTTTTTAATATAACAATCTCCCTCTTTTGTAATGAATTGATATATTTAGCATATATTTTCAAAATCCCGCGCTCATTATTGGTGGAATTCACCTTTGACCAGTAAAATGTCATTCGTTGTCACTACAGATTTTATATTTGATACAGTCCTGCTTGCGCCACATGCACATATCAACATAGTATACTGTGACATTCAGCGTGACAAATTTTTTGTGTTTTTCCCTCGTTTAGCTATGATTATAATTGCAAATTTTATATTGTAGCATATGCAGATTGCACGCCATTGTTGGCTGTCCCTAAAATTAATAGTTCTAAATTTCATTCCAGAATATTGACAGTAATCATGTCTCTGGAATTGACCTTGACCCGTAAATACATGATAAAACTGACACTACAGAATTTTATTTTTTTAATACCGTCCTGGCTTGTTACACACACAAATGAACAGTACGCTGTTTGCATTCAGTCTGACATACTTAAGTTTGTCTCATTTCTATCTTTTTTTTGGATTAAAAACAGATGTTATGCTCTGGCAGGTGTCCATAATGCGATTATACTTTAAATAATCCCACCCCCTACAATTGCAGACGGTATTTCTACAACACAACGACCGATCCTATAGTGTTTCTAGACTGACTGTTGTATTTTTCTTTCGTTCAAAGTTCAATGCCAGACTTTATTTCTTTATATGTGTCAGCTTTATCACTTTATCAAAAAAAAAAAGGTTTTGTACTAATGTGGTCAGCTACTGACCACATTATCAAAAATAAAGGTCGGGGCAACGAACTTTTAACAAAAGCAATACAATGGATAAATCTATTAGTCCAGTGGCGTAACCACCTTTACAAATGGGGGGGGTGGGCTGAAGGGGTGCCAAACTTTTTTTGAGGGGGCAATTTGGTTCCCTTTCTCCATAGACCCTGTACAAAAGTCAGTTCATTTGGGGGGGCGGAAGGGGTGGGGCAAGGGTTTGTTTTGGGGGGCCTCTCGCCCCCCCTCCCCCCGCTGGTTACGACTGCCACTGCTATGATAGAAGATGGTGGACGCAAAGAGGTTCTATAATAGATAGAAGGCAACGGTTCGTAACTTTAAATACACGTCTCGCATGTTTTTCCGACCACCCAGAAACTAAGTACCAAAAATAGAAAGCAATGGCTGCCTCCCCTTCTTCCACAAACTGTGGGTGCCGCTTTGCAATATACACTAATCGGTATGATACAAATTTAAGTATGTGTTAGAGGTGCCAGGTGTATAATAGTGTACCTAAATCATTGTGCTCAGATACTCTTTTTCTCATAATGCAATGCGCGCTTAGTTGAAAGATGTTATTCATTGAGGCGGTTTAATTAAATCAATACGACGAGTTCCATTTAACCACCCAATAGCAACCCAACATCCAACAACTGATATTTTGGGCGATTGTTTGTATCGAATTGACATTATGTGTGTATACAAGCACCCAAACTTATAATTATTAATTCGTGCAATAATTCAAAATGTCAGCGCCCAGCACGGACGACTGGTTTTGATGGTTTCACCCCCTTGGCTGGACGTGTATTGTGTGTAAGACAACACCCAAACTGATAATATTTTCCGTGCAATATTCAAAATGTAAGCGCCAAGCACGGACGACTGGTTTTAATGCGTTTCACCCCCTTGGCTGGTATAGCCAGCTAACCTATTGTGGTTACTAAGTTCTTCTTCTTCTTTCTTCTTCTTCTTCTTTCTGCAAACGCTGCTTTTCCGGGAGGCACCACATACATGTATGAAGTGGAACACAGGTGTAAGGCTGTCACTTTCGAACTCAGGGGAAATTAGATTGACATCCTAATGCACATTCACAACATAGTGGTCTTTGGGTGAGAGCCCAAATTGACCATAAATAGGTTTGTGTGGGTGACAGATTTGCTATATTTTC